>CAWTZB010000122.1:93895000-94110000 GCA_963919705.1 Alexandromys oeconomus | reverse complement strand
TAACCCAAACCCTAACCCTAACCAGTAAACAGTAACCAAAAACCAGTAACTCTAACCAGTAACCAGTAACCCTAACCAATAAGAAGTAATCATAAAAAATAACCCTAACTCTAACTGTAACCCTAATCCTAACACTAACCCTAACCGAACACCTAACCGTAAACCTAACCATAACCATAACCCTAACCCTAACCAAAACCCAAAACCAAACCCTAAACCTAACAAAACCCTAACCCTAACCCAAACCCAAACCCTAACCATAACCCTAACCCTAACCCAAACCCAAACCCTAACCATAACCCTAACCCTAACCCTAACCCTAACCCAAACCCAAACCCTAACCATAACCCTAACCCTAACCCAAACCCAAACCCTATCCCTAAACCTAACCCTAACCCGAACCCGAACTCTAACCCAAACCCTAACCTAGATGCTAACCCAGACCCTAACCCTAACCCTGACCCTGACCCAAACCCTAACCCAGAACCTGACCATGATTCTGACCCTAAACCTGACCCTGACCCAGACCCTGACACTGACACTGACCCTGACACTGACCCTAAATCTAACCCTAGCCCTAACCCTAACCCAAACACAAACCCTAACCCTAACCCAAATCCTAACCCTAATCCTAACCCTAACCCTAACCCAAACCCAAACCCTAACCCTAACCCTAACCCAAACCCTAACCCTAAACCTGACCCTGACCCAGACCCTGACCCTACCCTGACCCTGATCCTGACCCTGACCGTAACCCTAACCCTAACCCTAACCTAACCCTAACTCTAACCATAACCGTAAGCCTAATCCTAACCCTAACCCTAACACTAACTCTAAGCCTATCCCTAACCAAAACCTTAACCCAAACCCTAACCCTAACCCTGACCCTAACCCTTACCCATACCCTAAACCTAACCCTAACCCTAACCCTAACAACCCTAACCCTAACAACCCTAACCCTAACCCTAACCCTAACCATAACCATAACAACCCTAACCCTAACCCTGACCCTGACCCTGACCCTGACCCTGACTCTGACCCTGACCCTGACCCTATCCCTAGCCCTAACCCTAACCCTAACAACCCTAACCCTTACTCTGACCCTGAAACTGACCCTGATCCTGACACTGACCCTGACCCTGACGATAACCCTCACCAGTAACCTGTAACCAGTATCCAGTAACCCTAACCATTAACCAGTAACCCTAACCAATAACCAGTAATTATAAAACATAACCCTAACCCTAACCCAGACCCTGACCCTGACCCTGACCATGTCCCAGACCGTGAACCTGACCCTGACCCTGACCCTGACCCTGACCCTAACCCTAGCCCTAACCTGAACCCGAACCCAAACCCTAACCTTTTCTGGCCATGTAGAGGGGTGTCTTCTTAGCTGCTGGCTCTCTTTAGCACATTCCACCCTGCCCCCAAGCACTCCTTTTCATCTGCAAGGTCCTCAGATCCCCAAACTCAGCCTGCCTTGGGGATGAGTGGTCTGGGGAGTCAGCAGGAGTGTTCCTGCTGCTGGGGCTTCTTTGTACCACCCCACCCTGCCTCCCAAGCCTGCATTCCTGTCAAGAAACTAGACATTAAACTCTAAATAACCCAAATTAAAAAATGGGGTACTGAACTGAACAGAGAATTCTAAACAGAAGAATTTTGAGTGGCCAAATGATACTTAAAATCATGTTTTTGATTTTAGCCATTCTGACAGGTGTAATATGGTATCTCTAAGTTGTTTTGATTTTAATTTCCCTGATAGCTAAGGGGAGAATTGGGAAGAGCATGGGGGAGTGGAATGGTTGAGAGGCAGGAAGGATGGATATGGGAGCAGGGAAGAAGATATCTTAATTAAGGGAACCATTTTGGGGTTGGCAAGAGGCTTGGCTCTAGAGGGGTTCCCTGGTGTTCACAGGGATGTCCCCAGCTAGGACCCTGGGCAGTGGAGGAGAGGGTGCCTGAACTGGTCTTGTCCTATAATCAGACTGAGGACTATCTTGAATGTCACCATAGAAACTTCATCTGGAGACAGATGGAGATAGAGACAGAGACCCACAGTGGAGCACTGGACTGAGCTCCCGAGGTCCAGTTTAAGAGCAAAAGGAGGGAGAATATGAGCAAGGAAGTCAGGACCACAAGGGGTTCTTCCACCCACTGAAACAGTGTGCCTGAGCTAATGGGAGCTTACCAAATCCAGCTGGACTGGGAAGGAAGGAGCATGGGATCAAACTGGACCCTCTGAATGTGGCTGACAATTGGGGCAGATTGAGAAGCCAATGATAATGGCACTGGAGTTTGTCTCTACTGCATGTACTGGCTGTTTAGGATCCTATTCTATTTGGATGCACACCTTCCTAAGCCTAGATGGAGGGGGGAGGGTCTTTGACTTCCCACAGGGCAGGGAACCCCGATCTCTCTTAGGACTAGAGGGGAAGGGAGTGAGAGTGAGTGGGGGAGCAGGAGGGGAGTGGGAGGAGGGAAGGAAGTGGAAATTTTGAATGGTATTATTTATAAAGTAATAAAAAAAAGTTTTTAAAAAAAGCCTAAAAATGCTTTTAAAAAAAAGAAGACTTTTAGACCCACAAAAACAGGGGCCTAGCACACCTTATTGGTAGCCAACACTATTCTTCTCAGATAGGCTTTGATTGCTGGTGGCAAGCAGGGGTGACACAGGTCCTTTAAGAAAAGGCTCACTGACTCAGCACAAGAAACGGTGGCTGCCTAGTTTGAACAGCATGAACTCTGGCTCTTTCAGGAGGCTGAGCACTTAAATGGGGTTTGAGGGCAGTGTGCTACAAGTTCCTTGTTGGCAGTATTAGCCATCTGGTTACCAGAGTTAGGTGGTAAGGACTGCTCCCACTTAGTAGTCTGAGTGACAGTGAAGAGAATTCTGGCTTTCTTCTTATCCCATCCCAGCTTGCTGCTGGGCACCCCTTTCCACCTGCAGGGACATAGCATCCCCCAACTCAGCCTGCTTCAGCCCTGAGGGTCTGGGGACAAAGTGGTAAGTGCAACTGCTGCAGGAATTTTTTTTTGTTCCTCTGAGCCTGCACTCAGCAAGCCTGCTCTTTTGTCTGTGAAGTCCCTGGCTAGCAAGTGTTCCTGATCCTGTACCAGATCCATGCTGAGGGGTGAGTGTGTGCCCAACCGGCTGGCCTGACACCCTGGAAAGGGAGCACAGGCACCCTCCAATCCCCTAAACTTTCTGGTTATTCAGCGGGGGCTTCTCCCTGCTACTGCCTTTCTCTTCTTATCCTATCCCAGCTTCCCCCCAAGTACCCCTTTCCATCTGTGGGGTCATTGGATCCCCTAACTCAGCCTGAATCGGAGCTGAAGGACTGAGGATAAAGTGGTGAGTGAAACTGCTGCTTGAGTCTCTTTGTTCCACTGAGCCTGCACCCAGTAAACCCGCCCTTTTGTCTGTGAAGTCCCTGGACAGCAAGTGGCCCTGATCCTCTACCAGAAGATCCATCCTGAGGGATAAGTGAGTGCCTCACTGGCCGGCTGGATTCCCTGGGAATGGAGCACAGGCATACCCCAATCCAATAAACTTTCTGGACATTCAGCAAGGCTTCTCGCTTTCTCTACTTATTTTATCCCAGCTTGCCCCCCCCAAGCACTTCTTTCCATCTGCAGGGTCCTTAGATTCACTACCACAGCCTACTTCAGGGTGCAGAGGATCTGAGAGACAACTCCAGTGCTGAGGGAACCTAAGAGAGGACAGACCAAGAAAAACGCCCAAGTACACAGGTAGCCACAGCATGGACCAAGCTGCCAAGACTCTCCTAAAAGCATTTGAAGGAATGCAGGTGCCAATGATCTGAAAAGCAACATGATAACACAAGAATCCAGTGAACATACAACATGATAACACAAGAATCCAGTGAACATACAACAGGAAGACTTGAACACCCTAATCCAGAAGAAATAGAAGAAAGAGACTTTAAACATAACATTCTGAAAATGTTAGAGACCATTAAACAGGATGTGAAAAACTCCTTTAAAGAAGTGGATGAGAATACTAACAAAAAGTTAGAAGAAATGAATAAATCCCTCAAAGATATCAAAAGCAATCAAACAGGTAATGGAAACAGTTCAAGACTTGAAAACTGAAATGGAGGCAATGAAGAAAACACAAACTGAGAGATGGCTGGATATGAAAAATCTGGGTAAATGAACAGGAACTACAGAGACAAGTATAACCAACAGAATACAAGAGAGAAAAGAAAGAATCTCAGATGCTGAAGACACTATAGAGGAAATAAACGCACTGATCAAAGAAAACAGCAAATCAAAAAAATTCTTCACACAAAACATCCAGGAAATCTGGGACACCATGAAAAGATCAAACCTAAGAATAATAGGGGTAGAAGAAGGAGAAGAATAACAAGACCCAGAAAATATATTCAACAAAAGGGGGACATAACAACAGACACTGAGGAAATTCAGAGAATCATTAGGTCTTACTACAAAAGCCTATATGCCACAAAGTGGGGAAAATGTAATAGAAATGTACTTGTTTTTAGATAAATACCATATACCAAAATTAAATCAAGACCAGGTGAACAATTTAAATGGACCTATAAGTCATGAGGAGTTAGAAGCTGTCATCAAAAACCTCCCTACCAAAAAAAGCCCAGGACCAGATGGTTTCAATGCAGAATTTTATCAGATCTTCCAAGAAGAGCTGATACCTATACTCCTTAATGTGTTTCACAAAATAGAAACAGAAGAGTCATTGCCAAACTCCTTTTATGAAGCTACAGTTACCCTGATACCAAAACCACACAGAGACTCAACCAAGAAAGAGAATGCCAGGCCAATCTCACTCATGAATATCAATGCAAAAATTCTCAATAAAATACTGGCAAACTGAATCCAAGAACACATCAAAAATTATCCATTATGATCAAGTAGGCTTCATTCCTGAGATGCAGGGCTGGTTCAACATATGAAAATCTATCAATATAATCCATCATATAAATAAACTGAAAGAAAAAAACCATATGATCATTTCATTAGATGCTGAAAAAGCATTTTACACAATTCAACACCCCTTTATATAAAAGTCTTGGAGACATTAGGGATACAAGGTTCATACCTAAATATAATAAAAGCTATTTACAGCAAGCTGACAGCTAACATCAAATTAAATGGAGAGAGACTCAAAGTGATTCCACTAAAATCAGTAACAAGACAAGGCTGTCCACTCTCTCTGTACCTCTTTCTTACCATCTGTATGGTTGTCACGATTGTGGAAGAGCTATCATTTTTCTGTTTCAAGAGGTTTCTCCTTTTCAAACTGAATCTTTATTAATTTTGATGGTATCCATAATTTTTCTTCTCCTGTGGAAACAAGAGCAAAACCCCTTCCCCAAAACAGCACATCTCCTGGTTCCCATTGTGAGGTCATCACATTCTTAAAATAAAAAGGTTTATTTAATTCAGGATACTTTTCTGTTATCCAATGTCTCTCTGCTGTTGTTGTTCCTTTCTCATTAGTGTTAAGAAACTTCAAGATTAATAAACATTATGTAATCTATTTCTGAGGGTATTTTCCATCCATTTGTTTGTTCAGTACAATTTGATCTTTCTATAACTGACTGAACTGTAGGATTATTTGGTATATGTGTAATGTGCTTTATATTATAATAAGCAAAAAAAATTCATTTTCTTGGTTACATAGACTGAACCATTGTCTGTTCAGGAATGCCCATGATGGCAATAACTTCTAATAAATATTTGATTACTGAATCAGCCTTTTCTGAGCTCAAGGCTGTTGCCCATTGAAAACCTGAATACGTGTCTATGGTGTGGTGTACATATTTTAATTTACCAAATTCTGCAAAGTGGAACACATCTATCTGCCAGATTTCATTCCTTTGAGTACCCTTAAGGTTACTCCCTGCAGACAATGGTGTTTGATTACAGAAAGAGCAAGTAGGGCATCTCTTTATAATCTCTTTTGCTTGTTGCCATATAATAGAAAACTCTTTCTTTAAACCTTTGCTCTTGACATGATGTTTTTTATGAAATTCAGAGGCCTGTAACACACTTCCAATCAATAATTGATCAATTTCTGTGTTACCTTGTGCTAGAGGACCTGGCTGACCCGTATGGGATTGGATGTGTGTTATGTATATAGAACAAAGCCTATTCCTGATTATGAACAATGAAGTCAATTCTGTATCATCTGGTATAAATTCAACAGTTTCAATATGTTAAGACAACTCTTTCTGCATATTGTAAATCAGTAACTATATTGAGAGGTTCTTTAAAATCCCTTAGTACCACAATAATAGATTATAATTCTGCCTTTTGGATAGAATTATAAGGGCTTTGTTTTGCCTTACTTAATTCTTCTGATTTGTATCCTGCCTTCCCTGCTTTATTTGCATCAGTATAGATGGGCTCCTGTTATTGGTGCATCACATACAATTCGAGGAAGAATCCAAGAAGTTCTCTTTATAAGGTTAAGTCTATTGCCTTTGGGATAATTGCTATTAATTTCTCCCCCAAAAATATATCACAAGTCCTTTGCCAGGGTTTATTATCTTCTCATAACTTTTTTATTTCATCAGCAGTAAAAAGCACTATATTCTCTGCTGGGTTTATAGCTGCTAATTGATGAAGTCTCATTTTACCTTTTATCATTCAGAGACTTTTTTCCACATAAGTGTTTACTTTTTTACTTAGTTTATGTGGTAAAAAGATCCATTCTAAGGTGATATTACTCTGCATTAAAATTCCTGTAGAAGAAATTTTGGAAGGCAATATAACTAGAATACAATTATGATTTGGATTCACCCTATCCAAATGTGCCTCCTGTAATTTCTTCTCAACAATTGTCAGTTCCTTTTCCACTTCAGCTGCTAATTCTCTGGGACTATTCAAGTCTTTGTCACCATTCAAGGTTTCATTTAAATGAATTATTAGATCAGGTATTATCCCATCAACCAGTCATAGACTGGAAATGTCTCCCAATAATCTTTGAAAGTCATTAAGAGTCTGCAACTGGTCTCTCCTACTTTGTGCCTTTTGTGTTCTAATTTTCTGTAAACCTATTCTGTAACCTAGGTAATTAACAGAATCTCCTCTTTGAATCTTTTCAGGAGCAATTTGTAATCCCCATTTAGGCAAGACTTTTTTTTTTTACTTCTTCAAACATCCTTTCTAAAGTATCTGTATTTGAATCAGATTAAAAAAAAATGTTATCCGTATAGTGGTAGATTATAGATAGGAAATTGCTTACAAATTATTTCCAATGGCTGTCTGACAAAGTATTGGCACAAGATGGGGTTATTGAGCATTCCCTAGGAGGCTGAGAATTATTATAAGTAGGCACTGTGAAGGCAAACTTTTCTCTATCCTTTTATTGTAAAGGTATAGTGAAGAAACAATCCTTTAAATCAATAACTATGAGAGGCCATCCCTTTGGTAACAGAGAGGGCAGAAGAATTCCAGATTGCAGAGGGCCCATAGGTTGAATAACCTTGTTGATAGCTCTAAGATCTGTCACCATTTTCCAGATTTCTTTTTGACAACAAATACAGAAGAATTCCAAAGGCTGGTAGATTCTTCTATATGTTGAGCATCTAGTTGCTCTTGTACCAGCTGTCCTAAAACCTGCAACTTTTCCTCAGCTAGAGGCTACTGCCAAACTCATATTGGTTTCTCAGTTAACCATTTTAAAGGTAGGGCTGTTGGTACCTCTGAAGGTTTATCAATTGCTTTGTGTTCTTGTACAGCCCGAATGGCTGGTGTCTGTCATCTGTAATACCTTCTAATATTTTCCTCAGAAACATAAGTTAGGGGGCTGCAGGAATGTTAATCTGGGTATTCCATTGCTGCAATAGATCATGACTCCACAAATTCACTGAAGTTTTGGGTATATATGGCCTTAGTCTTCCTATTTGCCCTTCAGGCCCTATGCATTCAACCCATCTCATGCTTTGTTTTACATGAGAGAGGGTTCCAATTCCCAGGAACTGAATGTCTACCTCTTGAAGAGGCCAATTTGGATGCCAAGATCATGAAGTAATGATGCTTACATCCACACCCATTCTAATAAAAATGCCATTTATACACACTCTCTGATCATTTAGAGAATTCTACCAAAATATACGTTTCCTCTGTCCTACTGGAGTTTTTGACTCATCCTCCACATTTAACCCATCATTCAGGCCAGTATTGCTTTTTACAGAAGTCATTGGATTTTTTAATTTTCCTGGAAAGACACGTTCTTCACAGTAACTGGGAATGACTGGAACACATTGGTCATGGGGGCCTTACCATTTCTAAAAATGCCTCATTCCTAGCCCTATTGTCAAAAAATATTTCAAACAAAAAATATTGAGTAGAAGACTAATCCCCAGAAACAAAAATAGTGATGTAGAAGGGACAACATATGAGTCTTGTAAAAGCTCACACATGGTGTAAGTAAAGAGAGTATTGAAACCTTGGACGGTTAAATTGTCTGACATACTGCCCCTTTAAATTAGCAGCTTATGCTATATAGTTAGGATATTAAATCTTGCCGGTGGTTCAATAAACTGGAGTAAGTGCAATAACCGTAAACTGCCAGTAGGTGTCGCGGGCCACCTACAAAACTAACCCTGCGGGGCATAGTGGTGCGTGTGAATTCTCGTGGCCAGTCTGAAATCTGAATTTAGAGTGAATGCTGAAAGATAAATCACAGTCTGTGTGCTGTGTGCTGTGCGGATGTCTTTAGAGCAATGGAATAAGCAAATGCAAACAAATCATTAGAATGCCACAGAGCAGCTGGCTCAGAAAGGGAAAGCCCGCATCTCACCCAAATGTCTGCAGTGTGCCCTGGTGGGAGGCAGATGGTAGGGTGCGTGGGTACTTGAAGCCAATCCAAGGGGTATAAGGAGAAAAGAACTGCCGCTGACCCATAGAAAAGCCGCTGCGCAAAATTCTATATGAACTGCTGGCTCCACGCACAGGCCACAGCCGGCTGAGGGAGGGCTCGCACCCAAGCCGGTCCCACTCCAAGCTGGGGGTTCTAAAACCAAGTGTTAGGTGCCAGATGATGCTGTAAAACAATCCCGCACAAGTTCATAATTATTGATTATAAAAAGTTATTTATTTAAGGGGAAAAGCTTACAGATCACCATCCTAAACAACAGTCCTCTGAGCACAAACAGGAAACAGAGTCTAGCAGCCGGAACTGGAGCAAGAGAGCAGGTTGCACGGTTCACACTGCTTTTTAAAGTATAAGTGACCACACCCAAGTGGGCTGGTATCTTAACGGCTATTGGCTGAAGGAGCAAAATGTGCTCCCAAGACACACAAAGGTCTATTCTCCTATTTGGGGACTTTCTCTTCCTGAGGTAGATTAACAAATTCCAGCCATCAAAATATTAAATTCCCACAATCAAAGGCCCCCTTTCACCTGATTAACATGCCCAGTTAAAATACACCACCACAACCTAGCCCATTTTAACAGGGATCTCCCTCTTTTCTCTTCTGCAAGGGCATTTCCTGTTGTTCTTCAGCCGGAGTCTGAAGCAGTCACTTAGGAAAGGATCTCTCTGTGTAAACAAGGGTTTGGGTCCAGGAAGAAGCCCCTGCTGTGCAGGAGTGGGGGTCTACCTCACAAGAATGGAGACTTTTTGCCTCATAAAGGGGCTGTAGTAGCCCCTACTAGAGTCTCAGAGAAGGGACAGGCTTGGAAGCAAGACACCCAGACTGTAGCCCATATCTAAAAAGGTCATTTTTCTTTTTCTGCTTGCTTTTTTTTTTTGAGAAATGGTGTATCTAAAGATGGCCTTGAACTGTCCCTTATGCCTTCACCTCTCCAGTGTTGGTGACCCAGGCATGCAGCACCGCGTTCTAGGACCAGCGATCGAACATCCCAGCCTGTCTTTCTTATTTCTAAGCACTGGAAATGGAGGCAAGTGTGTGTTCTTTTGTCTTCCCTGTTACATTTCCTTCCTCAACAAACACTGTCCTAAGCTCTTGAAATGAACTCTACCAAACTGGCAGTACCACTCCTAGCTCTGCGCCATACCCCCACATCCCTGGCATGCAAAAACCAAAGCCTGGGTTCTTGCTTACATTGACACCAGACTGAGCCACAGCACTGTTGGAAGAAATTGCAGTAGAGCACATGTGACTTTTCATTCACAGGCAATCAGAGAAGACTTCCCAGTTCATCTGCACAGGTTCCCTGACTATCTGCCACCTCTAGACCATCGGACCATGACTTCCACAAGTCATGGAGGTGAGCAGATGTAATTGGTTGGCTGGATGTCATTCTTTTAATGCAAAGGAAACCCAGGGAGGAGCTGAAATTGTGAGTTTTGTTTGGAATGGAAGTATTGCTCTGAAAGATCACCCCCTATGCAGATCAGTTGTGTGTACCACTGTCAAGGCAAGGCCTTGGTTTCCTGGCCCTGTCTGCTCCAGGGAGTTCCTTTCCAGGATTCTCCCCAGGATCCTATCTATTGTCCCAAAGGCTCCAGAAACTTGTGGCCTATGGGTGACATACCCAGAGTGTCTCCAGCAGCTAAAGACAGTCCAAACCATAGGCAAGCCACAAAGTCTCACTGGGGTGACTAGATCAGGAGAGCCCAAAGCAAGTAGATCAGGAGAACCCAAGGCAAGGGACATAGCTTATCTCGTCAAGGTGGCTGATGATCCTAGCTGGAGCCTCATTTACAACTCAACGCCATATTTGACCTCCCCTTGGAAAGGCAGGGTATGAATCAGAAACTTCCGCTTAGTGACCTTTTGCTGCAGGTATGATACAGCACAGCCAGGCATGGTTGGCACCGCCACCTCTCCTGGATGACTTTCCCAAGGGGCTTGGTTTAGGGAAAAGGTCCAGGCATTGCCAGTGATGATGGAAGTCAGTGTGCTTTCCCTGTGGAACTTTCCTCTGCAGCCAGTGGAGGAGGAGAAATGGGGAAGAGGCAGGAACAGCAAGATCCATAGTTTTCTCCTCTCTCAAGAGGTCAGATTATTCTGGAAGCTTCTGGTTGACACAGCAGTGACTAGATGCTGGGTGGTGGGTATGGGTATAGCAGGGCTTCCTCCCCTTGCTGCTCCCTCCCATGCATGCTGTGCAGTGACTAGGCTTGGGACAGGTTGAGCAAGTGTTTTCCTTGAGTTTGGGGCCTATGTAGGTATTAACAGCGAGCAGTCATGGCGGAGCTTTTGTCCCGTCGGCTCCCGTCGGCTCCTCTTCCTGATGTAATTGCCCCTGAGCACCTCCACTCCTGTGCCCTGCTACATGGCACTGCCCAATTGTTTCATCAGCTAAATCCCATGGGGAACAGCACAAGGAAATGGCTGCTATTTCTCTTAGTTTTCTATTTCATTGACAAAATAACTTGGCAAAAGATCTAGCCAAGAAATTGCCCATCTCTATGTGCATGTGTTCTCGGTGGTACTTAATGTAGAGAAGAACGTTAACGATTATGTTCTGGAGTTTGAAACCTGAATTGTTATGCCTGCTCAGCAGGAGCTTTTCCTTGGGCAGAGGCAGATTGCCGACTCTTTTAACTTTGAGAAACATTGCACTGGCTGTTGAGAGCATCTACACGATTGGGCATTTTGGTGTTGAATTTGATACAGCTTTCTGGTAGCAGAGAAGTGACTGCGAGCCCAGGGTACCATAGCAAGCAGCAGGATGAGCAGCATGCCGTGGCGCCCTCTGCTGGTGGCTCCTTTCCGGTTCATGCACACAACAGTGAGCTGTCTGTGCTCATTGGGGTGGTTGGTGGAAAACGCTGAATAAGTCAAGTCTTGAACACTGTATTTTTAAGTGTCTAGTTGAAGTTTAAATTTTATGTCTTCATACTTTATTATGAATCATCTTTTTGTAGGTGATTCCATTGAATCTGATCCATTGCCTCATACAAATTCAGACAGAACACTTAATGAGAAGTCAAGGAAGTTCTGAAGACCCAGGTTATGAGCTATCTCATCACTCTCTGTGAGTATGGCTGTTGTGTTGGTTCCTGGTTTCTGGCTTTGTTAGTCTTGAGTTCTCCACAACACATTATTACATTTGGAGAATTAGCTGGAGAAATAAGGAGAGAGGGAGATCAGTGAAGATTTGACAGAGAAAGAGGAAAGTGGGAAAGAAGAGGAAGATAAGGGAGGAGAAATCTAAGATTCAAAATTCGTGAACAAATGAGGAGAATGTCAGTGGCAAACAAAAGGCAAAGAAAACCAGGAAACGAATCAGTTACAGGACAACCAAGGGCTACATTATTTGAGACCCTGTATTAAAAATGTTTTTTGCCTCTCCCCAAGTGGCAATGCCCACTGGACTATGGTCTTCATCCTACTGCATTGAAACATGAACCTATGGTTGAATAGACAACTTGTAGGACCAAGTTGTCATTGAAGCCCAGATAGTTCAAGATGATTCTATAATGGGTACCTGATGACCAAAAATCATCAAGAGATCCATCTTTCCCACCCATTGTGGAGATGCTCCAACAGAAGGCTTAGGCTGACAAAGATGACAAACTCAGAGACCTGATTGCTTCTGTTGTTTGAAACTGCTCTGGTCTTTGGTTTTTCCGGAGGGCATCCTAGACCAACTCAATTTTCATCTACTGCATAACCAAACCAGGCCTGTGTGAGTAAGGAGGCTTGTGAACTACAAATTGCAAGTTGTGAAGCTGTATGGACACTTGGACAGACTTAGTAACATCTGTCTCCAATCTCATGTCTTTCTTTGTAGGCATTGATGAAGATGAAGTGACAGCAGAGGAACCCAGTGTGGCTGTTCCAGATGAGACCCCAGCATGCCACCTGATGGCAGTGAGAGTGCTCTTCACACGGGAAAAGTAAGTTGGGGACCTCTAGTGGGAGCCCATGCCTTTAGTTGAGTTTCCCTGTGGCTCCTCCCAGCAGCTAACAGGGCTTAATCCACCTGGTTCTTTTCTTCTGAGGAGTAAAGCACTTCTATACTGTCCTTCTGCCTTAAGGCAGAAAATTTCCTCCCACAAAGCAGAGTTGTGTATTGTGAAAGTTTTTCTTGTTTTGTTTGTGGGTTTCTTTTTTTTTTACTTTTTTTAAATTTTATTTTATGTGCTTTGTTGTGAGAGTATCAGATCCCTGGATTTATGTACAGTTGTGAGCTGCCATGTGGGTCCTGGGAATTGATCGTGGATGCTCCGGAAGAACTCTAAACTTCTGTGTCATCTCTCCTGGCATTATTTCTTTGTTTTGTCTTGTTTATTTTATTCTGAAATTAAAGTCATGTGAAACAGTGAAGGTGCCATTTTGTGCAGTCCTCCTCTCCTTTTAAAGGAGCACTCAAAACACTAAGATTCTTTCCTGGGTTGTATTGGAAGGTGATGAGAAAAGCATTTATCCACTGTTTTGAATTCGGAATACTGCCCTTGGAGTCCCCTTCAGCCAACCAAAACTCAGGGTCCATGTCACTAAAGCACTTTATTCCAATAAGAACAAAAGGCACCATTTCCAATTACTGAACTTGTTCTGAGAACACTGAGGTCCCCATGGCTCTGGACAAGGCTATCCCTGCTGGTCCAGCACTGTTTTCACTGTCCTTAGAGAAATCACATTAGAGTTTAGAATTCTCTTCCTGAGGCAATTTCTGGTTATTTTGTGAAATGAGTGTTAAAGGTATAAGCAAAAGATTGGTTCCAGCCAAGTAAGTCCAGATGTCTGAAAGGGTGGGTGATGGTTGTGTATCTAAATTACCTCTGCAACCAAAGTTGACAATTATCTCTTCTTTTCAGTAGCTCAGAAGAATGAACTTAATGGGAAGGTAGGTGAAGGAAGCTCTGATGTCAAAAGACAGCCTCATGGGCTCCGATGCTCTACTGAATTCTTTGAACCACTTTGCCTTGAGCTAATATCTGGGAAGCTACAGAAAAACAGAATGATAAGAAGGGCAATCAGGGTTGCAGCTTTACAGCCCCTGCCCTCCTAAGGGGCCGTGCCAGGGAAGTGCCCTGTGGCCTGCTTGTCCCCTCTGTTGCAGCCCAACATGGAAGAAGAGAGCCTCTATCTCCTTCTGTTAGGGTTCTTGACAGGCTGGGCTGAATATCCCTACTCATGGGCCACCCCATCTCTCCAGCCACATATGTCACATCTGTTCCCTCCAGCACAAGACATCTTAGGCTGACCTCCTATCTGATCTAGAGAGCCACAGTCCTGCACCATGTCTGGGCAGGAATCCTGAAGTTTCTCATGGAGGGTAGGCCCCAACCACATCTTCATCCACACTGTATCCTGACAGTGAAAGAAGTTTGGTATTCTGGGAGTCCAATCCTGCTTTCCAAGACATTCCCCCCCCCCATGATATTCATACCTGAGCATGGATGGGGGGGAGGCATTGGGAAATTCACTTTATTTCAGTGTGGTGACATTTTGTTTGTGTTTTAACAAATAAAGCTTGCTTGAAGGTCACAGTGTAGAGCTAAGCCACTAAAAGCCAGGGAATGGTGGCACATACCTTTCATACCAGGATTCAGGAGACAGGAGCAGGTGGATATCATTTAGTTCAAGGTCACCCTGGGCTACTCGAAATTCACCCAGTACAAAAGAGAAACAGAGCTCACAGAATTCCCAGAATTTGGAATCACATGCTTTTAATCCCTACACTAGGGAGGTGGAGACAAGAATGATATGGCTAAGCAGATATGGGAATATAAATTGGGAAGAGACAAAAGATAATGCAACCTGAGGCAGCAGTCTAGGCGGTCAGAAGAAGCTTGCAATTAGAGGATTATTAGAGACAGGTCTGAGAATTAGTAGAGTAAGAATTCTCTAGTGACTGGCTCCTTTGCTTCTCTGATCCTTCAAGCTTTCGCCACCAATATCTGGCTCCAAGATTTTATTATTAACAAGAATTAGATTTCATGCTACATTTCAGCTCTCTGCCCTGCCTAGCTCCTGCAGTCAGGGAGTCTGTGGAAGTGCCACAAGCTTCCTGCTGTGTCCACGCCCTCAGCCTCAGCCTCCAGCATGAACGCTTGCAGCAGGGCACCAGCATGGCCCGAGCCTGGAGGAAGATCAGGCACAGACACAATGATGACCTCTGCACTTAGACTTTGTGACTATCTGAGGCTGTGGTGGTATGAGTAAGAATGCCCCCATAGACTCATAGATTTGAATGCTTGGCCTAAAGGGAGCGGCACGCTTAGAATATGTGGCCGTGTTGGAGTAGATGTGTGTAGGAGAAAGTCTGTCACTGGGGGTTTGCTTTGAAGTTTCAGGTGTTCAAGAAGACCCAATATCTCTCAATCTGCTGCCTGCAGATCTAGATGTAGAACTCTTGGCTCCTTCTCCACCATCATGTCTACCTGTGTACCACTTTGATTCCCACCATGATGATAATGGACTAAACCTCTAAGCCAGCCCCAACTCATTGTTTTCCTTTGTTGCTGTGGCCATGTTGTCTCTAGCAATAGAAACCGTAACTAAGCCAGCATGAGAAGAACTTGCCCTTAGGTTAGAGTTCCTGTTACTCTCTAAAGCGTCAATGTTAGAACCCCTTACACACTGGGTAAGTATCCACCCTGTCTACTGTGTCCCATCTGAAACATGACTACTGTTAATTGGTGGGCATTCTTTCCCTAAGGAAAGTACCTCTGTCATGGGTGGAAGTGGGGGGGTCTACAGGGCAGAGCCTATATGTCTCTTATATTCTCAGCCAGGTCCTGAGGTGCCTTATCTTCCACAGTCAGCAGCAGGATTTCAGTATCAATATCAAAAACTATGACTCTGGATGAGACGGTGCTAAGGTGCAGACCAACTGCCAGGTGCACAGTCGGGACTCTCCACTGGAGCGTTCTGTGTTATCCTCAAGGCTTGACCAGCTGAGGCTGGGTAGGAGGAGGAAAAACTGTGGAGACTGGTCAGTCCCCTGACTGTTCTCTCATTTATGGCTGAATTGAAATGTCACTTCTTAACAGGCAGACTTTCCTGCCTGTTCCACAAAGACATTAAACTGCTGAAGCTGATCGAGATCTCCCACACAATTTTTGTTAGGTATTGTGATTTCCCCATCACAGTCTGTGGTCACCCAGGAGACAGAGACATCATCTTAAAAACTAAGCTTTGTATCATAGCTGCCGCTTCTTTGTCTGGCAGATGGCTTACTGAGGCGTCTGATTTGCCTGTTGTATACCACAGCCCAGTCACAAACTGATATCTTGACATACCCTTGTCTCTCTAATCACCTGGCAATGGTGTTCTACATTTACAGAAATTTGTATTTCAAGAAACCAAGGAAGAGCATAGCACCACCAGAGATTTATGACAGCCTTGAGCAGGGGAAGGCTAACATAAGGGCTCAGGCAAGAGAGAGTATGTTATAGACTTGGGGTTAGAATGATTTCATTAACTTCTGAGCACTAACCCTACAAAATAGATACAATATTGTTATTGGTTTTGAGTCATAGTTGCTACAGTCAAAAGAGAAACTCACCAAGTTGCTAAGCCTTAACTTTCCAAAGGAGCAGAGGGGTACCACCTTCATTGAAAAGATTGATACCTGGCTAGCTCATTCTGGTTCCTTTATTTATAAAAGTTAATTCAGTTTGGGAAAGGTTCCTACTATTAAAACTCGTCTTGCTCTTGCTCAAATCTGCTGAAGAAATGCAGAGGTGGTTTCCAACACTGAAGAGGAAGGGCAGGAGGAGTCAGGTTGTGGGGCCATCCTGGCAACTGTCACACATTCCGAGGGAGGAGTGGTAGTTTGAATTTAAATGGTTCCCATGGAGACATGACTGTTCAAAAAGGTATGGCCATGTTGGAGGAAGTGTGCCACTGTGGGGGCAGGCTTTGAGGTTTTCTGTACCACCACTGTATCAGTCAACTTCCTGTTGCCTGCAAGATGGAGGAATCTCAGCTATTACTCCAGCACCAAGTCTGTCTGCATGTCATCAGACTTACTGTCAAGATAATATATTAAAGCTCTGAAATTTTAGTGAGCCACCACAGATAATTTTTTTATAAGAGTTTGAAGCTGTAGAGATGGCTCAACAGTTAAGAGCACTGATTGTTCTTCCAAAGGTCCTGAGTTCAATTCCCAGCAACCACATGGTGGCTCATAGCCATCCGTAATGAGATCTGGTGCCCTCTTCTGGCCTGCAGGTGTACATGCAGGCAGAACACTATATATAATAAATAAATCTTTTTGCCTTTATTTTATTTTCCATTCAATTATTTACACTTCCTTCCCTCCTCCCAATCCTGTCCCACTCCAGCACACCCCCTCCTCCTGCTCCCACCCTGCTTGAGAGAGGGCAGGGAACCCTGTCCTGTGGGAAGTCCAAGGCCCTCCTCCCTACATCCAGGCCTAGGGAGCTGTGCATCCATATAGACCAGGGTCCCAGAAAGCCAGAACATGCCGTAAAAACAAGTCCCAGTGCCTTTATCAATGGCTTCTCAGTCAGCCCCCATTGTCAGCCACAATCAGAGTCTGGTTTGATCACATGCTCATTCAGACCCAGTCCAGCTGGATTTGGTGAGCTCCCATTAGAACAGGCACACTACCTCAGTTGGTAGACCAATCCTCGTGATCCTGACTTCTTTGTTCGTCTTTTCCCTCCTTCTGCCTTTCAACTGGACCTTGGGAGCTAAAAAAAAAAAAAAGTTTATGAGAAATCTGGTATGAGATCCTGTGAACCAATTACATTCAAATTACCACGTTCCACTCCCTGGTCCTCATAAGCTTGTAACAATAAAATGCAAAATGCATTTAGTCCAACTTCAAGAATCCCCATGGTCTATCATAGGTGAAGGAAAGAGGAAATGAAGAGACAAAACAGGACCATGAGGGTTATCTGGGAATTTAGACTATACATGGTATTTAGAGATGCTGACAATGGATATCACTTCACTTTTCTTAGCAGAGGAGAAGGAAAATTGTGCTAGGCAAATGCTATTCTATTTGATGGGGCAAGACTGTTAAATCCAGCAACTTTTCTATTAAAGCCAATCTTAAACAGGCACTCTAACTGCACAATATTTAACCCAATATTCCTGGGCTCAGGTGTCAACCTGTAACCTTGGGTTGTCTTGGCTTTGAGATAGTGTTCTGCAGTCAGGCACCAAGATCTCAAATATTGAGCAAACAGGGTCACTCCCTGCATTAATGGGAAAAACAAAACCTGAGTTGATTTAGGAATTTCTCTTGCCAGGGGTGGATCATTGGTAGATTTTCAATATTCTGGCTGGAGATCAAAGCGCATATAAGGGCCCTGCTCCTCTACCCATTCACAAAAGAGAGGGGATGCTTTTTGGGGGGGGGTTGAGGTTATAAGTTAAATGTAGCCTGTGAGTTAAGCTTAGAATTTGGGGAAGGGCACTGAATCTTTCAGGGAAGGTTCACGGAGGGTCTATTACTGGAATGATGGCAGGTGCCCAACAGCTTAGTTCATTGAGGATCCTGTCTCAGTCAAGCCTGTTTATTGATGTGTCACCAACCACAGAGATGATTGTGAGGGCTTAGAGCTGCCGAGCCACAGCACCTTCAGTGGGCAGCTGCTAGCCTGGGGACAGGTCATCCACTTAGAGTATTTTCCAGTAGGGCAAGGACTTAGTGAGAGCAGAAGAGACAAAGGTGGAGTCCCCTGTTCCCCTTCGGCATCTCCCTTTTCCCCAAATGACTTGTAGGTTCACCATGGATGGATTCAGAGCTGTGGGTTGTCACCGTGCAAGGACCCTGAGCCTGGAATCCCTGCAAACAAAGGCAAAAAAAAAAAATCAGTGCTTGAGCCATGCTGGCTGTTGTCACCCACTTTGACTCTTCCCACACTGCTGAAATGCATGTGGCCGTGCCTAGGGCGTAGTGCAGAGGAGGTACCACCTCAGAGGCATGTTGTATGCATGTTGGGTTTGTGAATCCACCTAGTAGAACAGGTGAATAGTTTTATTATTACCTGGGTGTGTTGATAAATGGTAGACAAGAAATGAGATATTTCTACTTCAGTCAGTGCTTAAGGCAGTTGAATTGTCCCTAGTTCAGTCTTAAATCTCCCCTCACCCAGATGCCTGAGAAGGGGCAGCCTGTCATTGGTCCTGCTCACAGGCCTTTCTCTCTCTAGCAGTTTCATTTATACACAGAGGCTTGTCTTTCTGGAATCCCCCTGAAGTCTGCTGGAGAAGCTTGGGAGTCACTGGTTCCCAGATTTTACTCACAATTGCTTTGATTCTTTCACCCATCCATCCTTCATTTATTCTTCCCCTTTGTAAGATGTATTTTAATAGTTCTACAGATTCCTTTCTCACTGTTCTGTGTCCTTATTCATTCAATTGTTTAAAATATTTTCTGCAGTACTTGCTTCAACAGCATATATATTAAAATTGGAATAATACAGAGAGGAGTAGCATGGCCCCTGTGGAAGGAACCCCTCCCTCCACACAGTTTTGTGCACAAGCCGCCATGGTAAAGTAGGCTATTGTGGAATTTTTGTCGAGAGTATTGTCAGTCATCTTAAAGGGAATCCATTGTTTCTGAGACTTATCCCTGTCTCTAGAGAAGACGTGAATGTCCAGTGTTCAGGACTGCCAGGTCAGGTGCAGCATGGGTATTGGCTAGAGAAGGATCAGTGGCAATAGGCTATGTAGACTTTTTCCAGTCTTGCATCTGGACTCCTGACATCTTCCAAAGCTCAAGCCTGGACTGTTGCATAATTTCCTATGTGCTATGGACCACAACAGATACCCAACAGCAAGCTGGTTCAAAGATGCTACTTCAAAGCAGGAGACCCCAGCATCATTCCCTTGACACCTGCCTAGCTACACTGGGGCAAGCCCTCGTACTTCCTTTGAGTCTTCATCACAGACAGGGTCAGATGTAATCCTCTAGACACTTGCTAATGTCTTACACTTTTGGTATCAGAATGTTCTCCCAAAGGTCTAGTTCTAGTTGCTTCTATTGCTATTTTCCGCCTGTAGTCTGCCTCTGGCAGAGGTCATAGAGCCACCCATTGCTCTAACAGTTCTTATAGGGGAAGCAGTAGATCACTTCCAACTTATCCCATGCCTATGACAAGTACAGCTGAAATAACAAGAGCCCATGCCTGCCTTTCATGTTTATAGAAATGCCTATACCCTTGGTCTGATATTTTTTGGTTTGTATATTTGGCATTTCTTTTTTTTTTTAGATAAAATCACTTTGTGGCTGTCCAGTATTAGAACTCCCTGAGGAATGCAGGGTAGCTTCAAACTTACAAAGCTGTGCCTGTCTATGGCTTATAGGTAGTAGGATTAAAATCAATCTACCATGCCTGATCTGATGTCGCTTTTAATGAAAATATTGAAAGCAATTATATCATAAGATCAGTGTTTGTCACTTTTTATTTTATTTTTCAATTTTGTTTTACAGTCCATCCACAGTTCTCCCCCCACCCTTCCTCTCACCAGCCCAATAATTTTAATTTAACCACAATATGATTGCTTAACTCACATATGTATATATGTATGCATATATATATAAAAACACACACATATATATATACACACATACATATATACACATATAAATGTATATGTGTTGAATTAACTCGGTTCAAGAAATAACCAGGCTAGCTAAAAGATAAAACAATTATTTTCTTATTTATTATAAGGGGAAAACTCAGAAACAGGAACTAGAAGTCCAAGTTCACCTGTGCTGCGAGGGAGCCACACAGAGAGAGCACCTGGGCCGCACATGCCCGTTTTTCTCCACACCCTAACTTAGTACCACCTCTTAAAAATAATTGGTTGAGAAAACTTCTTCATCACACACATATATGTGTGTGTGTATACATATATATATATTTATGTATGTATATGTATGTGTGTGTGTGTGTGTGTGTGCTCTGGCAAGGACAGTAGTTAAAGAAAGCCTATGCTCTTTAAATGCAATCTTATATGCAGTATAAACTCATTGTTTTGTTCAGATTTCCAGCCTTCTAGTACAAAATTAGTAGTGAATGGACATCAGCTTGATATCTTGACCTACATCTCTCTGTATCTGGGAACTTCTCTGCTCTCCATTGTATACAGATTTGTCTTGGACTTCACTACAGATATGCATCATGCCAATCCCATAGTATTCATCTGTAGAGGACAGCACTAGGCAAGGCACAGGGCTCCGGGATCTTCAGAAAAACACCATTAAGCCATATCTGGAATATGACTTTGTCATACAACTCTTTATGCATATACTCTCTCGGACCCATTACAGCTAAAAGTGACCTTTTGATTTCTGCATGTGTCCAGTTGTGGTGTTCTGTGACGGTTTCCATTTTCTGTAAAGAGAAAGTTTTTCAAGGAGGATTCATAGAGACACTTATCTGAGGCTATCACTTTGCTTTATGAAATTAATATGATACTTCAAGGAGCAATTGGAACAATTATGTAAAATTCAAGTGTTCATGTTAACTGTGTGATGGAAAATCCTGGTGGTATACTTTATGGACTTAGAATTGCTGAGAAGACGCCTCACTAGTGGGTCTGTGAGGGTATTTTCACAGATATTCAAATCATGTTTGATTATTGTTTTGTGAGTTGGGGTTCCAGTCTGAGTAAAAAGGGTGACAAAATGTGACCTGATGCCCTTCATTCTTGCTACCTAGAATTCCCAGCAGTTCTGACATAGTTGCACACTCTCAATACAGAGCCTAAATGGACCTTTCTAGCTCATTTATTCTGAAAAACTTTAAATAATATATTCTTTTAAAAATTATTTTCTCATCCATCCTGACTGTGGCTTCCCCTCATTCACTCCTAAGAGTATCTTACCCAACTCCCTTTTCACCCAGATCCACTCCACACCATGTCTCCCAAAAAAGAATAGGTTTCCCAGTGACATCAACGAATATGGCATAAGATAAAATAAGGCCAAGCATAAACCCCGACATCAAGGCAGGCTGAGAAAACCAAGTAGAAGGAAAAGGGTCCAAAAGCAATAAAAATGGAAACAACACAAAGCAATCAAGCATAACCTATAAACAAAAGACCTTGCAGTCCCCATGATTGAGGGTTCAGTGTCTGTGAGCCCCCACGAACTTTGCTTAACTGACTCTTTTATATTTTTTTTTTAAAATGCTGCAGGATCCCCTGCAGCAGTAGGCAGCAGAAATGCTGTAGGTCCCAAATGGTGGTAGTGGGCCATGTGGCGGCAGGCAGCGGGCTCCGAGACAGAAAACCATAACAGACTCTACCAGCTGTAATCTCTTTATGTTCTTGGCCTTTTTGTTCCCACAGTTTCACCTCCTCTTTTCCACAGAGTTCACTGAGCTATGCCTGTAGTGAACCAATGAAAACCTTCAACATGGGATCTCCCTCTGTCTAATGCTTGAATGTGGGTCTCTGCTTCCTTCCCATCAGCTTTTGGAGGCACCTGCTCTGGTGATGACCAGATTAGTTATTGGATTATTTGCTTTGATGATGTCTAGTTTCTTTAGTTCTTTATATATTTTAGATATCAGCCTTTTGTTAAGTGTAGAGTTGGTGAAAATCTTTTCCTCCAGTTGCAGCCTACAGACATTGCTCCATTTAGCTGTTCATCTGGACCTGCCAAGTGCAGTTTGAGCTTTGGTGCTAAAGGATTACAGCTGGCTACTACAGTACTAACACTATGACACAGCCTTGCAAGTGTCCTATTGTCAGAAGCTGGCTTCTGCATGCAACCCGCTAGAGGAGTAGCCAGTGTCAGGCACAGGGCCATCTTATCTTCTAGATCTCCCACCTATTGCCTGAAAAATTTTGAGTAGTTCTAGAGTCTGAAGGCAAGGACAGGGCCCCACGACCCAGAGAGTAAATTGTCCTACCCTTTCTTTAAATTGCTATTCCTCCAGTCTGAAAGCATTATCGCTCTTGGACATCCCTACTAATTGAAGTAGGAACCGTGGTAGAACAGCAGAGGGAGTAAGTAGCCTGGGATGTGGCAGGTTGGGGTGATTTTTTCCTAGGGATATCAGGAAAGGCCTACCAAGAACCTGTGAACAACAGAGACTTGAAGGAGACAAAGGATGAAGTTGGGATCTAAATCTCTATTTCCAACAGGATTAGAGAAAGGAAAGACTTTGCAGACCAGATGGTTTTACAAAAGTTCTGGGGCATATAGAGAGGAGGGATTCCTGTGTAGGGCCTAGGGCTGGGAGGTTCCACAGACAGCTTATATGAGAAGTCTAGCTGGGGCTAAAAACAGGTACATGCACACTGACAGTGTGTTGCTGTTTCAGGCTGCCACTCAGCAGCCTTACCCTGAAACTAAACGTTTCGACAGCATGACTGGAAATGTAGAGAGCTGCTTTTCTCGAGACAGGGTTTCTCTGTGGCTTTGGAGCCTGTCCTGGAGCTAGCTCTGTAGACCAGGTTGGTCTTGAACTCACAGAGATCTGCCTGCCTCTGCCTCCCGAGTGCTGGGATTAAAGGCCTGTGCCACCACCGCCCGGCCTGGGGAGTTGTATTTTAAAATCTTGTTATTAGAGGCATGGAATTAGCAGGGGTCCCTTGAGGCTGGAGGATACTGTGGTCCTTGAAGAAAATAGTCACCACGTGGCAAACACCTTAGTCCTTTTCTGTCTTCGAGTCACCACATTGCAGGAGAAGCAAACACTCATATACCACTATTTCATAATGGAGCCAGCATACCACCTTGTCCACCTCCTGACTCCTTCTGGTCTGGTCGCATCTCTGCCGAGAGTGTCAAATCTGTTTAAGCTCCATTTCCAGAGTAAAGAGTCAGTATACTGCTTCTTGAATGTCATAACTGGCATCCCTATTCTGTTCTGCAGCTGGCTATGGAAACTCAGGAGCACAGCATAGTGCACTTTCTGATCCGGGCAGGTTCCCTGGTAGATGAGCACATACTTAGTGGATGCACAGCCATGGATTTGCAGATTGCCTGGTGTGTCAACAATATCTCATCCACTGTTTGTAAGGCCGTTATACTGTGGAAAGGGGATTTCCCTGCCTTAAGGAAGTAGGGCAGAATAGAAGAGATCCACAGATACGTAACCAGGTAGGTTTGACAGTCAAGACTTCTTGAGTAATGGTTCCAGTGAGTCTCAAGATCCTAATGGGGAAAAAAAAAAAAAAAAAAAAAAACCCAAAAACAGAAACCAGAGCAGTTTCAGCGGCAGCAGCACCAGGTCCTTGACAATTTTGTCATTGTTGTCAACCTAAGACTTCTGTTGTAGGGGCTCCATGATGGGTGAGGAGTATTAGTCTCTTCTTGCTTTTTGGACATCAGGTAACTGTTATACTGTTGTCTTGAAGTGTTTGGGCCTCATTATTTTCTTAATGTTGCCTATTTCTCCATAGATGATTGTGATACAGCAGCTTGGTGAAGGTGTAAGCCTATTGGAGACAGGACAATCAAAACTCTTTCTTTGATACCGAGTCTCATATGGTTTAGCCTTGGCTGTACTATACCTGCTTAATCTTCTTGGTTTTCTTTGTCTTGTCTTTGCCACTGCTGTCCTCCTCATCTGCACCCACATCTTCAGTCTTAGGCTGCTTCTCCCTTATTGTCCTCCTTTTTCATATTTTTCTCTTCCTCTTTCTCATCTTTACTCATCTTTCTCTTTCCTTCATCCTCTGATTAAATCACTAGATGTAATAATGAGTTGTGAAAAACTCAGCACCAGCCAAGCTAGAGGCCAGGAGCCAACAGAACAGCCTGCTCAGACTGCCAAACCCATACTCACATAGAGTGATGGGACAGGCCATGACTTGTTTCTTCACGACTACCTTGACACCCTCTCCCTCTCTTGTTTGTTTGTCCTGATGGGGTTTCTCTGTGTACTCCTGGCTGTCCTGGAACTAGCTCAGTAGGCCAGGCCCTCCTTGAACTCACAGAGTTCTGGCTGCCTCTCCCTCCCAAGTGTTGGGATTAAAGGTGTGTACCACCACTGACAGCCCTGTCTGATTTTCTGAGGTGAGGGATCAGATCGGTTACACAGTCAAAGTGTCACCTATATAAAGATGAATCATAATATCGTATGAAGACATGGAATTAAAACTACAACTAGACCAGTTTAAAATACACTGCTCAAGACTTTTGACTTACTCAGCAAATTCTACCCAGCACAAGGCACACAGCCAGCTTACCATGGTCTGCATGAACTGTGAAGGACCCAACAGTTAATCATTTAAATGTGTGCATCAAGCAAGGCTAGCTTATAACCCTGAAGGTTAGAGATGAGGCTTCTACTGTTGTCTAACTTAAGATATTTTCTTGGACTCACATAGTGAATCTTTCCCAAAACCTAGATAAACATATACACAGTCACATCATTCCATTTCTCCTTCAAATCTGGGGCAGATGTGTGGCACGAACAGCTGGATTATTCTATTCAATCACTCCCACCAAGTGTCCTAATGTGCATCAATTCTCCCACTTGTATGAAATTTTTAAAATTCAAAAGAATCCTCCCTTCTGAAGCATTGGAGATTAACTCCTGTAGGAAACTTTTATTGTTGGAGCAGCAAGTATTGATGAAGAGGCACATGAACTGAGTGATTTCCACCTGAAGTGCAAAGCTCTCTCCTCTGGCCTCTACGGATGAAAGGATGATGTATTAACATGAAACTTAATTTCTGGACATTGTAAAATATTAAAGTTAACCTCTTTCAATTAAGACAAAGATATCACTGCTTTAAGTCCTAAGAGATGAAAATGTACATCTAGGAATAAAAGGATGATGTATTAACATGAAACATAATTGTTACACATTGTAAAATATTAAAGTTAACTTCCTTCAATCAGGTGGCCTTATTCAGAGACAAAGATAACACTGTTTAAGTCCTAAGAGATGAAAATGTATGTTTTTAAAAGATGTTGAAAGTCAATGAGAAGGGAAATCAAGAGTGGAAAATATTTAAACAATGGCTGTACAACCAATGGAAGGATGCATTGTATGATAGAACTCAGCTAGGAGGCTCAGAACCTCAACTCCTACTAATGCATCTTGGGAAAAAGTGCAGAATTATAGTTCACTAGGTTAAGGAACACACAATGCCTGTGCACTTATAAATGGATAAGTTGCTAACTCACAGGCTACTTTTAACCTTTTGAAAAGTTCAATCCAAAAGACCAAAAATCAACTCTCTTTTGAGAGTGGGCCTACACTTGGATCCCTAGGCAGAATTTTCAAAATGTGCCAATGACTCACCTGTGGCAAGAGAAATTTTCCAATAATTCAGTTTTAATTTTTTTGTACTGCTGCCCTGAGGACCATCTTCCCAGCAGTGTATCACTAAAGGGGATTCATGGAGTCAGCATGCTAAAACATCTTTATCTGAGGGGAAGGAGAAAAGACACACACACACACTTGATGGGTTCTTTCTTCTGTATTATATTCATTCTTTTTCTGACCTTATTTTTCCTCTACAGTTTATACACCCAACAAAATCTTTCAGAACATATAAGAATTACAATGTAGTTACATTCTATTTTTGAATTGAATAATTATAATGAATACAGGTTAAAAATACACTTTTCATTTTCCTTACCTGATTAAACAATTTCATCCAAAGAATTTACACAGATTTACATTTATGTAACTTTTTATAAATTAAGAGAGTATGAGCGACCAGGGTATTTTCTTTAATCAGATATTTTGCTGACAGACTGCATATTGAGGTTTCAAAGAAAGAATCCACTTTGTTATGTATCTTGAAATGTAATCTCATAAGGAATCACCCATTGGTGATTCAGGTGATCATTGTTTAATTTCTATGTGTTTGTGAGCTTTCTGAAATTAATGTTGTTGTTGAATTTTAATTTTAAGCCAAATTGATCTGATAAGATACATGGGATTATTCTATTTTTTTTAAACTGTTGAAGTTTGCTTTGTTACCTAGTATGTGGTCAGTTTTGAGATGGTTCCATGATGTGCTGAGAAGAAGGCATATTCTTTTGCTTGGATGGAATGTTCTGTAGATGTTTGTTAAGTCCATTTGACTCATACCATCTGCAAGTTCACTTATTTCTTTTTCAAGTTTCTGTCTGTCAGAAGTGTCCAGTGGTGAGAGTGGGGTGTTGAAGTCTCCCACTATTAAGTGTAAGGGGTTTAATGTGTGATTGAAGCTTTAAAAGTGTTTCTTTTACACATGAGGTGCCCTTGTATTTCGGGGCATAGTTGTTAAGTATTGAGATTTCCTCTTGATGGATTTTTCCTGTGACAAATATGAAATGTCCTTCTTTGTCTCTTTTGGTTGATTTTGGTCTGACATCTATTTTGTTAGATATTAGGATAGATATTGCAGCTTGTTTCCCAGGTCCATTTGATTGGAATTTTTTTCCAACCCTTTACTCTGAAGTGATATCTGTCTTTGAGTTTGAGGTGTGTTTCTTGTATAAAGCAGAAGGATGGGTTCTGTTTTCATATCCAATCTGTTAGCCTGTGTCTCTTTATAGGTGAGTTGAGTCCATTTCTATTAAGGGAAATTAGTGATTGCTAGTTCCTGTTATTTTAGTTTCTGTGGTTGGTGATATTATTTTGTGTGTGTTTCCCTTCTTTGGGATTTGCTGCTGTGAGATCATCTATTCTCTGTGTTGTAGATGTGGCTGGCTATTGTCCTTGAGTTGGAGTTTTCCTTTTAGTACTTTGTGTAAGGCTGGGTATTGGTTAAATCTGGTGCAGACATAGAGTATCTTGTTTTGTCCATCAAAGGTGATTGAAAGTTTTGCTAGGTACAGTAGTCTGGGCTAGTATCCATGGTCTCTTAATGTCCGCAGAATGCTTGACCAGGACTTTCTGGCTTACATTGTTTCCATTGAGAAGTCAGGTATAATTCTGATAGGTCTGCTTTTATGTGTTGGCCTTTTTCTTTTATAGCTCTGTGTTGTATGAAAGCAGAGAAGGTTAGCCATGGTTAACCTTTAACAAACACTTTCTGCCTTAAGCACAGACATCCTGGAAGCTAGTGTGTACAGAGGTAAATGCTTAATGATTGTCTCCTGCCTCCCAGCATCCCAGCATCCCAGCTAGGCAGGTGCTCAGACAAAGGTAAAGCTTGTAATTGTTGCCTCTATGGGATCCCTTCTTGTATTCCCTTCATTTTTAACTCTCCCCCATGTGACTCTACGCTCTGCCTTGCATTCTTTCAGGGACAGTGAAAAGTGGCCATTCAGCCACAATCCTTTGCAAACATTCTAAGTAAACATTCTAAAGTTCTATAACCAAAGGTTGTAAAATTTAAAATGTAATGTACATTTAAGCCTGACCTCAACATGGTAAAAGCTCTTTGTCCCATACCTGATGCTTGACTTTGCTAGAAGAAGAGGCCCCAAAACCAGATGCCATTGCTGCAGTTTCAGAATCCCAATCTCTGGCTGTGGTCATAGCCATAGATGATAAGTGATTTTTTTTTCTTTTTCTGAAACAAGGTTTGTTCCTGGTTTAATAGTTTTTGGTGGTCTGTCCTGCATCATTGTTTTACTCCTAGACTCAATAGGATAGATCCAAGAGATGATCATACTGCATTAGGGGCAGCGCAGACTTCCCAGTGTATATTCACATCATGCCATACTCCAGAGAAAAGTATCAGCAGCAAACATGCAAAGAAAAGCAGTAGCGAGAAACACCCTAGGACCAAGCCCTTGGGGCCTTGCCTACTAGAGATTCACTCATCAGGGTTTTGTTTCCTGGTTGGCAGATTCCCTGGCATCAGTTGCCTCTGACATTTTCCTATTGAGGGAAGGATTGTCCCTATTTATGAGATCTCAGTACCTGATTTGGAATCACCCTATCCAAGGAGTAAGACAACCCCAGATTACAAGTTTCCATTTGAGCCCAGGAAGCTTTGGTTATGGGTTCTGCTAGAGTGGCTGCTTGTAATTGGCTCTAAGAGAAGGGTAGCCAGACGAACCACCAGCAAACAGGGTAGGCACTTGCCTGCCCTGGTTTTCTTCCCTCTCTGTTAAGAAAAGTGAAGTGGTGCCTGTTTTCATACTCCCCAAAACCCTGCACCTCCTGAATTCCCCAAATTAATCCTCATGATCCTGTCTCTTCATTTTCGCAGTCCTACCATAGGACCAGTGGGACTGAGGGACAGCTAGACAGAGAGGCAGTTGATTGTGTACAACTGAGTCACCAGAAGAACACCTGGCCTTAGGTAGAACATATTAACAGAGGAAGCAACTGGACTTTATAGATGATGGACAGAATCAGGACAGTTGGAGTCTAAGGTGAGGGACGTGGGAATTTAGGGATTACCTGTCCTAACCTGGTTTCTTGAAATGGGGAGTCTCTGTCTTGTGAGTGAGAGAGAAGAAACCATAGTAACCTTTCATAGTTTGTGCCTCGTTCAAAAACCATCCGTTCAAAACCTCAAAGCTTCGGGAGCTCCATGCAAACTACCCACACATTCCTCCTTCTATAGCCTGAATTCCAGTCTCGAACAGGTCTCTTTAGAGAAGGCTCGGGACACCCCAGCAGAGCTTGTTCCTCATTTGGTGCTGGGTGAACTGAGAAGTGTGAAAGTGGGGAAAGGAAGTGGGAGGATGGGAGACTGAGGGAGGGAGGGAGGCGGTGGCAGGAATGTGAGCCAGAGATCAGGCCATGGCTTGAAGGGATGTAGAAGTGGTTCCTGCCTCCCTCCATTTACTGCTTGCCTACAGCAAAAGCTTGCCCCTCCTCAGTAATTTTCCATAAGTCAAGATAGGTCTTTAAACCAGGGTTTTCCAAGGCAGCTGTTCAGGTTTAGTCCATTAAGGCTGGCTTTTGTTTTTCTTACGTGAAATGTACAAACTTCTCATCACAACAGCCTGGTTGCTACTAAGTCACAACGCTTTCACCCTGTGCTCCATCTAATGCATGTCTGTACTATAGAAATTTCCCCCTTGGAGCTGTATCTAGGAGACAGTTTCTAACCAGGCACCATGAGACCTGTACAGGCAGAGACTCTGGGGAAGGGCAGCAGTCCACTATGTCATGCTGTCTCCTTACTCTCTGCCCTCCCTTGGAGTTGCTGGAAGAATGTCAAAAACTCACTCGTCCTGTCCCCCCTGTTTGGTGGGTAGCTCAGTCCTGGAAACTTGTTCTGTAACTCTCAAGCAGTTTTCAGTTTAGATTTGAGTTAGAGATTGACTAGCAGGCCCTGAGGGTAGAAGGTGGAAGGCTGTGGATAAGTTGACTGGAAGGGCCCTTCCCCTGTTATCACTGTGGGAGCCAGCCATGGGAGCATCGAGCTGCCACCTCCAGAATCCTGGCTTCCTGTGCCAACCCATCATATTCTAGTCCAAACTTCTTACTAAACTTGTTTTTAGGGTAAGCAGTCAGTGGAAGTATTCATTCTAACTCCACGATTCCAGCATAAAACTCTCTGCTCTAAGCCATGACACTAGCCTTCTCCTCCTCAAGGCGTGACACCTGGCAGTAATTTGTATTGCATCAGCATTGCTTTATTCCACCTGGGTTTCTTGCCTCAGAAAGTCCTGTACATTTAGAAGAATTTTTGCCATGTAAGTAGAGAGAGAAGGCTATGGTTAGACACCTGTTTGTCGATTGCTTTTGGGTGGGTCACTCAGTCTAGGGGTTTGTAACCCACCCTGTAATCAGTTATTCCAGGGTCACGGAGGGGTACTATCTGGAAGAGAATGGGCTAGGAAATAAGGAGAAGGCCATGCTAAGTTTGTCACGGCCTCTGTTTATTAGGGACAGGTTACAGTTTATATAGGGTAAGGAATGGGGGGGGGGGGGGACACAGGGGCCTGGACTCTTGTCACGTGGTCCAGGTCACATAGGCCAGGAGGTTACGTTCGGTCAGGTAGGCCAAGAAGTCACGAGTTGCCACACCTAGTTCCCTGGATAGCTGGAATGTGAGGCAGGTTCCGCTAACAGATAACAGCTAATTGGGTGTGGGGCAGGTTCTGTCAATAGAACGACTCTCAACACAATTATAGGTGTGGGGTTCTCTGCAGACTCCCCAAGGTGATGGTTCCTGTAATGATTTTTAGGGGGGAAATGGCTCCTCACACCTGTTTATTCCTGGGCTGCCATCCACAACAGCTGAATCAGAAACCATAGGAAGCCATCAGCCAGATGCAGAGCCAGCAGCTGCGATACAATAATGAATGAGTACGTTGAAGTCCCTGCGCCTGAGTTGCCCCAAGACTGTGCTGAACAGAATTGTCAGCTCCTAGTTTGATAGCATGCTGGCAAATTGTTGTATGGAGGACTCATTCCAGCTTTGGGGCAGAAGGTGTTATTGTCTTTGTGGTACATGCAGGAAAGTCTTAACATGAAACACAACAGCTTAATTGAGTCTTAAAAGATGGAGTAGTCTTGTCTATTTCCAATATCCAGGAGGATAACTGAGAGGAGTGGGGGGAGGGGGAGAGAAGTGGGGGGGAGCGGGAGAGGGAAATGGGAGGCTGGGAGGAGGCAGAAATTTTTTCAATAAAAAAAGATGGAGGAGTCAGGTGCGCTTCCCTGTCTCCTCTGTCTTTCTTCCTCTAACGTAACCCCAGAGATCAGCTCTTGAGAATAATACAAATCTCTTTACTGGAAGCAATATTAAGAGAAGAGCAATATTAAGAGAAAGGCTAAAATGTTCTCTCTGATTCCAGAGTTGGGAACCTAAGAATATGGGAAAGGGCTTGGGAGCAACTTCACAGAAGACTGGAGTGGCCTTCATGCTACATTCAGAGAAGCTGGGAGGATCGGAAAATGATCACTGTTGCAGTGGTTCTGTGTCCCTCTGAGCCTACACACTTTGCTATTGATCTGGACCAGATAGATCAGTTTCGGATTTGGTGCTGAAGGGGGACAGCTGAATACTACAGGATCAACATGGTGACACAGCCTTGCATGAAGCTCCTTGTTAGAAACCGGTTGTGCATGCTGCCTGTTAGAGGAGCAGTCAGTGCCAGGCAAAGAGCCCCCTCACCACCTAGACCTCCCACTTAGAAAATGAAAAGTTTTAAGTAGCTCCAGGTTCTGAGGGCAAAGACAGGGCCTAGGGAAGGAAGTGTCCTGCTGTCTCTTCAGTCTAAGTGCATAGGCAATCTATAAATTCTTTCTACATGATTGGGTAAATGAATAGTTTCAGAATTTATGCAGTCTCTGCTGTGTAAGAATTGATGTATTGACGTAACTATCTGAACTCCCCTGCTAGCTCATTATCCCACTCTCTATCCTAGGAGTGGAGCTCACATTTGAGGAAAAACCAAGGAAGAATGAGGCAGACAAAAAATATACAAAGTGAACTATATGTGTATTTAAGGGAAGTGAGTCCACTGATCGATTTTTAGAGGGAGAAAGGCTAAAATGTGTCAGGTTAGGGGGTTAAATTTTTCTTAGGGAATTCAGAGAAGGCCTCAATGTCAGGAACCTTTGAACAGAGACTTAAAAGGGACAAGGATGAAGTAGGAATCTAAATTTCTGTGACAAGCAGGGCTACACAAAGGGAAGGGCATTGCAGACCAGAAGGAAGATAAAAGTAAAACAAGACCATGGGGCATATAAAAAGGAGTGAACCCCAGGTAGAACTTAGGGGCATGAGAATTCGTATGAGGTGAAGAATTGGATTAAATGAGCTCACCTATAAAAAGATGATCCATAATAAAGTATGAAGACATGGAATTTAAACTTCACCTAAACATTTAAAATACAGTGTTGAAGACTTGACTTACTCAGTGTTTTCCATCAACCACCCCCAATGAGCACAGACAGCTCACTGTTGTGTGCATGAACCAGAAAGGGGTCACCAGCAAAGGGCACCACGGCATGCTGCTCATCTTGGTACCCTGTGTTTGTAACTACGTTCTCTGCTACCAGAAAGCAGAATCAAATCCAAAACCAATTGTGCAATCACATAGATGCTTCCAACAGCCAGTGGGAGAATTCTCAAAGTTGAGAGAGCCAGCAAGATTCCTCTGCCCAAGGAAAAGCTCTTGCTCAGCAAACATTACAACACAGGTTTCAAACTCCAGAACGTAATTGTTAACGTTCTTCTCTACCCTCCACATGTACTCACTCTAAATCTTAGTACAGGCACCAGTCAAATAACTTTTGAAAATTTAAGAAGCCAAAAGCAGCAATGAGCTCAGAATGGTATGGGGAAAGGCCAGGCACCTTGACAGCCTCCATCAGCGTGTTTGTGCCAGAAGCCGCAGCGGCTATTATGTTTTATTTCAGTTCAGCCTTCGTCATGTCCAGGTCTCTGTCTAGCAAGGACAGGATGTCTTCCAGGGGAATGGAGATTAGGCCATTTTTCAGCTCCTTAGAGTTGTCTAACTTAGAAGGCTCTTTTGGATTCTCAGACACATTATTGTATTAGCCCAATAGGCCCTTCCCTTTCAATCTTGTGGCCGATTTTTGGGATCAATGACTGCATTGTTCCTCAGCCACTCCCATTAAGGGTCACAGTACACATCACTTCTCCCACTTCTATAGAGTTTTAAGAATACAGCAGAACACTCCCTTCTGAAGAGATAGTGATCAAATCCTGTGGTAAATTTTCCTCGTTTGAACAGAAAGTGTGATTGAAAGGTATGTGGGCTGTGTGATTTGTGTCTGGAAGGCAAAGTTCTCCACCTCTTCCTTTGGCATATATGAACAAACAGATCCGGTATCATAATGGGACAAAATGGCTGCACAGTGTGAAATCCAAGGGTTCACCTGTTTCAATTAAATTACTTATACAGAGGCATAGTTAAAACTGCTTCTAGTGCCAAGAGTTGAGAAATGCTATTTTAAGAAGACCTTGAAATTCCAGTGAGAAAGGAAATCAAGAGTGGGAAATAGTCAGAAGATAGTTCTTCAGATAATGGGAGGTCAGACTTTCTGAACTGTATGTTCGAGTACAGCTAGGTAGACAGAAATTTACCAGCTGCTGATATATCTTGGAAAAATACAGATTTATAATTCCCTACATTAAGTACCACCGAGAACACATGCACATAGAGATGGGCAATTTCTTGGCTAGATCTTTTGCCAAGTTATTTTGTCAATGAAATAGAAAACTAAGAGAAATAGCAGCCATTTCCTTGTGCTGTTCCCCATGGGATTTAGCTGATGAAACAATTGGGCAGTGCCATGTAGCAGGGCACAGGAGTGGAGGTGCTCAGGGGCAATTACATCAGGAAGAGGAGCCGACGGGAGCCGACGGGACAAAAGCTCCGCCATGACTGCTCGCTGTTAATACCTACATAGGCCCCAAACTCAAGGAAAACACTTGCTCAACCTGTCCCAAGCCTAGTCACTGCACAGCATGCATGGGAGGGAGCAGCAAGGGGAGGAAGCCCTGCTATACCCATACCCACCACCCAGCATCTAGTCACTGCTGTGTCAACCAGAAGCTTCCAGAATAATCTGACCTCTTGAGAGAGGAGAAAACTATGGATCTTGCTGTTCCTGCCTCTTCCCCATTTCTCCTCCTCCACTGGCTGCAGAGGAAAGTTCCACAGGGAAAGCACACTGACTTCCATCATCACTGGCAATGCCTGGACCTTTTCCCTAAACCAAGCCCCTTGGGAAAGTCATCCAGGAGAGGTGGCGGTGCCATCCATGCCTGGCTGCGCTGTATCACGCCTGGAACAGAGGGTCAGTGAGAAGAATCTTCTGATCCAGCAGCTGCCTTTCGAATGGGGAGGTAAACATGGCTTTGAGCTGTGTATGCGGCTCCAAAAAGGGGCAAGAGCCACCTTGACAAGACAAGCTATGTCTTGGGGTCTCCTGATCTAGTCACCACAAGACGACTTCTGGCCGATATGAGCAGCTGAAGATATTCTGAGCGTGTCTCCCCACCCACAAGTCACTGGAGCCTTTGGGACAACAGATAGGATCTTGGAAAGAAACAGCCTGGAGCAGCCAGGGGCAGGCAACCACGGCAGGGCCTCAAGGGTACTCAGAAAGGAATCCGGTTGGGGGTGATTTTTCAGAGCACCAGGACTCACAACTTCAGCCCCGCCCTGGGATTCCTTAGCATGAGAGGAGTGACATCCAGCTAACCAATCACATCTGCCCACCCCTATGACATGAGAGAGCCATGGTCAAATGGACTGGAGGGGGAGGGTAGTCCAGAACGTGGTCGGCTGAGCCGGGAAGTCAGGAAGTCAGTCGTCTTTGTCCGCCTGGGAAGGAAGAGTCACTCTCGCCCTACAGCAGGCTCGGTCTGGTGCAAAGGTAAGGGAGAACCCAGACTTTGGTTTTTGTCAGCCCAGGGATGTGGGGTGGTGCTGGCGAGTTTAATAGAGTTTACCCTTCTTGCCGACGACAGTGTTTGCTGGGGAAGGGAATGTAACAGTGAAGACAAAGGAAAGACCCTAAGTTGCCTCCATTTGGTGGTACTTGCCCGGGGAACTGGCACTTAAGAGGTAAAAGCATGAGGAAAATTTAAGATCATCCTCAAATATATCATGTCTCAAATTAAAGTAAGACGAAAAAGAAAAATGGCCTTTTTAGATCTGGGCCACAGCCTGGGTGTGTCTCTTCTCTGTGGCACTAGCAGGGGGTGTAATGGACTGTTCTGTCCCTTTAAGAGACAAGCCCACCCACTCCCTCCCAAGCAGTTCTTCCTCCCTCTTCCAACCTGAGTTCCAGTGCTGCTGCCTGTCTCCTCTCTTCCCCTCTCCCTCTTCTCCCCACTTCTCTCTCTGTACCTCTTCCCCCTTCTTCCCTTTGCCCCTTTCCCCTTCACTTTCATTACCTACTAAATAAATATCCAAACTCACTCTAACCATCTGTCTCTCACCGTCAGGAGGCTCCCTGCCTGAGACTTCTGCTCCTTGTACCCGCGGGCCCCTCGGAGAACAGCAGAGCTGTTTTATTTTTACCATAGTATTTGCAGCTCCCTGACTGGCACTTGCAGCTCCTCCTGGCCCACTGTCTACGGCAACCACTGAGGGAACGGTGCCGTTTTATTTTTACCCTAACAGGGGTACTGCATCCCCTCCATGAACCAAAAGTCTCCCGTCTCCAGGAAGTAGACCCCAACTCCTGCACAGCAGGGGCTTCTTCCTGGACCCAAACCCTTGTTTACACAGAGAGATCCTTTCCTAAGCAGGGAACCAAAGTGAAAGAGGTGGCTTTCTGACTCAGGGTGAAGAACAGGAAATGAATGCCCTTGCAGGAGAGAAAAGAGGGAGGTTCCTATTAGAATGGGCTAGGTTGTGGTGGCATATTTTAATTGGGCATGTTAATCAAGTGAAAGAAAGTTTCCAAGGTGCCTTTGATGGTGGGAATTTAATACTTTGGTGGCTGGAATTTGGTGATCCACCTCAGGAGGAGGAGGTGGACAAGTGAGAGAATAGACCTTGGTAGCTTGATTTAGCAATGCAGCCTAAGGGTCTTCAGCGGGTCAGAGGCAAATGGGGAGTAGGACATGGTGTTCCAGAGCCACAAGCTCAAGTGACCAGCGTCCCTTCATACCTTATACCCAGTCCCAGCACAGGATCGTGTTTAAACCCTAGACCCAGGGAGCCATCCTTCTATCCTGTCCAGGAGAGTAATCCATGGGAAGACACAGGGAACTGTGCAGAGCAAAGAGTGATTTGATTTGATTTTTTTTTTGTTTTTCGAGACAGGGTTTCTCTGTAGCTTTAGGGCCTGTCCTGGAACTAGCTCTTGTAGACCAGGCTGGTCTCGAATTCACAGAGATCCACCTGCTTCCTGAATGCTGGAATAAAGGCATGCGCCACCACTGCTCAACATGAAAGATTATTTTTTCAGAGGGACTTTGAAGGAACTTAGTTATGTCAAAATAAAAAGGCAGTAAAATAACAAGGAATTGGGACATGGAGAGAAGCAATAGGAGAAAGGAGGGAGAGAGAACGTCATCAAATTGCATGATACAGCCATCAGCACTGAAGCCTTCGTCTGACCCTTGTGATAGGTAGATGGACATATCTCTCTCAGCCCAGGAGCCCCGTGTGCTCAGATCAGTCACAGGGTATGTGTAACAGATTGTGCCCCCTTGCCATACTGACCCTTCATTCCCAAGACCCTCCATAGAGGCTGCCTTGCTGGAGCCTGGACGTCTGAGTCCAGTACAGGCCAGAGGAAGATAGAAGTCAGCTAGAAGAGTAATCCTCTGGACTCCTGCTCATTGCTGGAAGGAGGCAGACAGTGCAGCCCTTCTGTTACCATACGGTCTCACCACTGTAGAGCTCCCCAGAGACAGGCCTATAAAGAAAAAGGAGGCCTGACAGAAGGAAGGCAGGGCGACATTAGGAAAGTCAAGGCAGGCATTCTTTCGCAGCCTCCTAACTTGGAGCTCCGGCTGCTTGTTTGTGGAATGTGTCATGGTGCTGTCATCTCTCCCTTTATCCTTTGCAATAACACAGCATAAACTCTCTGGGAAGCCTTTATTTCCCTTGGCCCCCAACAACCTCCAAGCCTAGGCATTCTGCCCCCACCTACAGCCTCCTCCTCAAGACTTAAGACTCTCACATGGTCATCACTCTTCATTAAATCCTTTGTGATATCAGGAAATTCCTTCAGGGCCCTATGTCCTAAGCCCCTAAGTGCGTGCAAAAGCAAGCAAGGTATTAGAGTAGGCAAAGAGAGAGGGACATGAAGATGATAAACCAGATAGGTATTGGGCTAAAAGACAAAGACAGATAGTAGCACTCTCCAACATTGCATAGCAACAGCAGGAGGAAAATATAAGCCTGGCAACCATTGAGCTTTGCAGTCAGCAGCTATCTTCGTCAGGTTGTAAGGAACAGGGCATGGCTCAGTTCAGCCTGGCCCTCATAGTCTGTGTCTTGGCCTAGTTGCCTTTGGGATTGCTGATAGACAGGCATTCAGTGGTGGTTCCTGTTAAGTGCATTATATCTATGTAGGCAAGAATGACCTTGAAATTCTGATTTTCCTATCTTCACCCCTCAACTGATGCAACTACAGGTTTGTAATACCCTACTTGACATATGAGGCGCCCTGGAACAAGCTCTGGACTTCATGAAGAGTGACAGGTAAGCAGTCTTAAAACGACTGAGTCACATCCCAAGTCCATAATATTGGGATACAATTCTTCTGTGTCGATGTTTGTGCATTATACACAAACCCATACACTTCGCTGGTTACACACCTAAGAACAGAAGACATGGCTGGAGAGATGTCTCTGATTGTGTGAGCACTGTTCTTGCAGAACACCCAGGTTCAGCTTTCAACTTCCTCACCACTGTCAACTGGCTGCACCTCAGTCAATAGGGAATCTGCTCCCTGGGCACTTGGACTCACATGCACTCATAGCCACACACATTTAAACAGTTTCAATGCAATTTTTAAAAAAAAAATGTTAGCTTGATATGGTGGCACATTCATTGGAGAAGCACAGGCAGATGTATCTCAGTGAATTTTATGGCAGTCTCTTCTACAGAGGGAGGTCCAGGACAGTCAAAGCTACGTAGTGAGACCCTGTCTCGGTAAAAATAAAAGCCACAAATGACAATTTTTAAATCTAAAACCAAAGTATTGCATACAAGCTTCCACGTATGTTATGTATGGAGTTGAAAATTACAGACTTGTCACTATGCTAATGTTTTCCTTCTTGCAGGGCTACAGACAGAACCCAGGGGTCACACACACTAGAGAAGCCCTCTACCACAAAATTCTACCCAGTTTTCCTATTATTACACAGTCTTGGTGTTCTTGGACTGTTTTGAACAGACAGGAGTGTCTCCTGTCCTCTAGTTACCCACACGAAAATGACTGTGAGGCTAAAACCTAGCCAAAGATTTTAAAATTTAAGAGAAAACACTCAGGAAAGAAATAGCTTCCTTCAAAAAAAGCAGGTAGATTTAGATATAGTACAAGGCTTTTTCTGGTCCCCAGTCTCATCTCAACACTGTACAACAGAAGAGATGTTTCCAGCCCCTGGCAGGGTGACTTGAAGATCTGGCCGAGCAAAAGGCTCTCCGTGTTCCTAACATCCCTCCACCTTTCCTGCTCTAGACTCTGGTTAAATCCGTCCTTGAAAGCTGTGGCAGCAGTAACAGGGGTTCTTTTATTTTTTTAATGGTTTTTGAAGACAGGTTTTCTCTGTTAACAGCCCTAGCTTTTCCTGGAACCAACTCTTGTAGACCAGGCTGACCTTGAACTCAGAGATCCTCCTGCCCTGATTGCCTCCTGTGTGCTGGGATTAAAGGCATGTGCCACCACTGCACATACTGTAACAGGGTTCCTTTGAGCCACCAACCAGTTCCCAAACGTGACACAGAGACGCATTATTAGTTAAGAATGCTCTCCTGCTTATGTTATCTAACTTGTTCCTATAATGTAAATTATCCTGTTTCTCTTCATCCAGTTTTGCCTTGAGACTTCTTCCCTTTCTTTCTTTTCTGATGTCTTCATGTCGGTCTCTCTGGTGACTACCTGGCTTTTGGCCCATGTGTCTCCCTCTCTTTCTCCTTGTCCTCTTACCCCTCCTTTGACTTTTTCTCTCTGCATGCCCCTTTACCTATCTATTGCCTTGCTATTGACTGTTCAGGTTTTATTAGGCCAGTTAGGTGACTTAGGTAGGTAAAATGAAACAGCAACACATATTTACAAAGTTCAACAAATGCAGCATAATCAAACACATTTTTACAAAATCAACATAGGCAGTATAAACAAATGTAATACGTTTTTACATAATTAAAATAATATTCTGCAACAAGCAGTCTTACTCCATGCACAAGTTCCTTCAGCCACAGTCAACTTCAGCCTTTGCAACAGGGAACAAGGCAATAATTATTAGGACAGATATTTTTTCATCAGTTTGACATGATCTAAAGTCATCTGAGAAGACAGAACTTCAGTTAAAGAAATGCCTCTGTAAGATTGTTCTCTGGGCAAACCTGAAGGGCATTTTCTTAATTAATGATTGATGTGGGGGCCTACTTCATTGTGGGAGGCACCATCCCTGGGATGATGGCCTCAGCAAGCCAGTCATCCTCATTCCTCTATGGCTGTGGTTCTCAACCTTCCTAATTCTGCAACCCTATTATATAGTTCCTGATATTAGGGTTATCCCTAACCCAAAAGTTATTATCGTGTTACTTCAAACTTTAATTTTGCTACTGTGTTAATTATATTGTAAATATCTGATACGTATGACATCTGGTATGTTCGCCCTCTGAAGAGGTCATTCACCAGCACCCCAAAAGTTAGCAACTCACATGTTGAGGACCCCACTACTCTATACCCTCTGGATCATCCCCTGTGTCTGAGGACTCCACCACTCTATACCCTCTGGATCAGCCCCTCCCTGTCTCTAGGTCACATTCTTGTTTGAATTGAGTCCCTGTCATGGTGTGCTTCATTGATGAACACTGATAGGGCATGCAAACCTTCCAGGTTCTTCTTAGTCACAGATTTCCTCACAGGAACAGTAAGCCTAGCTAAGACAGTGACGCTGAAGTTGAAAAAGAGGGAAAAAACGCAGAATTGACATTCCATGGTGGTTTATGGATGGCTGTGTACAATAGACCAATGTGCGTGCGTGCACACACACACACAGAGGATAGTATTTAGAGCATGGAACGAGGAGAAACCTCAGTCTCTGAACACAGCAAAATGGATGAAAGGGCTGAAGAAGGAAGGAAGGATAGCTGTACTCTAACATGGCTGTGACAGAGTGGATTCTGTGCTTTTGTGTCTTTATAGTATCTGAAGTCTACTTTGAACCTTGGTTATTTGCTGTAGTACTTTTTTCCTAGCTGGAATGGGGATTCTTTAAGGTTGTTTCCCAGTGCTGAGCTACAAGCACTGCAGTAACTCAGCTTCAAGCAGTGAGTTGATGAGCAGTGCCAGGACATGCAAGGCAAATACACCCTTCCCTCCCACCCTGTTCTTTGTCTCAGTTTTCCTCACAGAAATAGGAAGTCCAAGTCAGAGACCCTGAAGATTAAAAAGAGGGGGGAAAGTAAGGATTGACAGCTCAGTGAGCTACAGGCAATATATCCAATGGCTATAAGCACTCTAAGCACTGAGCTGAAACCACTCTGTCTACGGAGACACAGACACTCTACTCACTGAGTCAAAAGCTCCCTACCTGCTGAGCTGCAAGCATTAAAATAACTCAGCTACAAGCACTGTACCCAAAGGGCCAGGTAGGCCACAAACACCACCACATCGTTGCTATTTTCTCCTCCACATCTGTATTCTTGTCAAGGAGCAGATCATTCCTGTATAATTTCCTTTTGTGTAACTTCACACTCCCCTCCAGTGCGCTGAGTGCCTAGAGGCAGGTTCAGCTCTTGTCGATTCTGTTCCAGTCTGAAAAGGAAGCAGCAGCTCAGTTCAGGGCTAGAGGTTCGCAAATGTCATACTTATGCTTGACCCTCCTACTTAAACACTTGGATCTCAGAAGAGTATGCCTTACCTCAGAGTACAAGTTCTTGATCTACTTGGATAATGATGGGAAATGTTCCAACCTGTCTGACAACAAGTTGACTGCATTAAGAAAAAATGTGATATTTCAAAGTTTGCCAAGAGAGCATGAAACAAATGCTAAATGCGTGCCCGGAACTTGTAGCTAGAATGAAATGAAATTTGGTCAAATTTAGATAGCTCTTTTCTAACAACTAGAAGAACTGGCACATATGTGCAAAGATGGCACATTTGAGAGACCCTCAACCATTTCCTCAGGATCTGACTGATCAGAGATTGTGATTGCATGTTCACATAAAAGACAGTGTTCTATATTTTTCCAGATCACTAACAGTGCTCCCCTGAACATTATCAATAGTGAAGCTGTCCCTTTCCTAAGCTGTGAGCTAGAGATGCCATTGATAATCTGTACATTACTGAAGAACACAGTGGTGCTCTTCTGCCTCAAGGCCACATGCTTCTGTCCCTGCCCTCTCTCCTGTAAATTCATTCTGAAGGATGAATGGGAACCACCTTCCGTTCTTAATGCTGCCTCTGCCAGTCTTCCAACAATCATTATTTCATTCATTCCTAATCCTATTGAGACCTTGTTCCTACCTCAGGTCCCTCTGCGTTGAGTTGTAGCCTATAACCACAAGCACACTGACAAAAAAGAAATATGGAATTTGTCCAACTAAGAAAACATGGAGGATGTTACTTTATCCTTAGTCATTCACTCACTGCCGTTTTCACTATTATCGATTTTAATCCTAGATTCCTGTTTGTCATTTTTTAACCCTGAATCTGTTCATTTGAATCTGGGCTGTTTCCATTCCTGGATGTTGATAAATAATGTATCAGTCAACCCTGAGTAATCAAGTCTGTGTGTGAGAGGACTTTAGGAGCTGAGTGAGAACTCAGTTTAACTGTGGAGGGTAAGATTATGACATGAAACCTTAACAAAGAATGGACTCCAGTGACTTGCCCATCAGGAGTGAAAGAAGATCCCAATATTCCATCCCCTTACCTACATATGTTACTATACATTTTATTTTTAAATGTATTTTTGAGATGGCCTCACTATGATTATTTAGCTGACCTGGAACCGACTACATAGAGTACACCACCCTGGAATCAATGAAATTCATGTGCTTCTGCCTCTGGAGTGGTGGGATTAAAGGCATTCCCACCATGCCTAAATGTGTTGTAACTTAATATTAGCCATTCAGACCATGCCAGCAATCACTGCACTTTGGTTTTAACTTTATAATTTCATGACTAAGGATCATGAGTCCTTTAGAACTCATTTTTTAGTCATTCTAGAAATGTCTTAAGCATTAGGAGCGTTAGTTATTCTTGCAAAAGACACAGCTTGCTTCCCAGCTCCTGCATTATAATACACAGTTGTCCTTAACTCAGTCTGGAGAACCCAATTTTCTCTTCTATTTTCTCTTGGCACCGGACACTCGTGGTATGCAAATACATGCAGGGAAGACAAACATGGGTATACAAAAATAAAAATAATTTTTTTAAAAAATTAAAATACATACATATATGTATGTGTATATAGTTAAATATAGATATATGGTGTGTTTGTCATTTTGTATAATGAAATCTCTATAATTTTTCAGTTATCCCATTTTTATATTGCATGGGTTGGACATCTTGAATTTACACTACTCAGGATTTTATATTATCTATGTATTAATCACTACTAAGAAGAAAACCTGCTAAGTGTTTAGCTAACTCTCTTAGCTACCATTCCCTCTGTGCATATTTGTCTAACCTTTGCAGAATTTTTGTTCATGGAATACATTATTTAGTTGTCTTGGTTTTTTATATTTCTCCTAAAATTTCTTGTAGACTGCTTTTACTGGCTGGCTTCATATGATCAAGTTGACACAAGATAAAATCTTCAGAGAGGAATGCATCTGAGTTGAAGAACTGCTTCCACGAGATCCAACTGTAAGGCATTTTGGCAATTAATGATCACTGGGAGAGGTCAGTTTGTAGTGGGTGGTCCCATGCCCAGGATGGTGGCCCAAGTTCTACAATATCGCATGCTCAGCAATCCATGGGAAGCAAGGACCTCGCCATGGCCACCATTTTAGCGCTAGCATCCAGGATACTGCCCTATTTGAGTTCCTATTCTGACTTCCTTCAGTGCTGAACATTGGTGTGGATGTGTGAGCTAAATAAACCCATTCCCCTGCAAAATGCTTTTTTTCTTTTTTCTTTTATACATTTTTTATTGATATTTATTGAGCTCTACATTTTTCTCTGCTCCCCTCCCTGCTTCTCTCCCCTCCCCACTTCAATCCTCCCTCAAGGTCCCCATGCTCCCAATTTACTCAGGAGATCTTGTCTTTTCCTACTTCCCATGTAGATTGGATCTATGTAAGTCTCTCTTGGTGTCTGCATTGTTGTCTAAGTTCTCTGAAATTGTGGTTTATAGGCTGGCTTTCTTTGCTTTATGTTTAAAAACAACATATGAGTAAGTACATGTGATAATTGTCTTTCTGTGTCTGGGTTACCTCACTAAAAATAATGTTTTCTAGCTCCATCTATTTTCCTGCAAAATTCAAGATGTCGTTATTTTTTCTGCTGTATAGTACTCCATTGTGTAAATGTACCACATTTTCCTTATCCATTCTTCGATGGAGGGGCATTTAGGTTGTTTCCAGGTTCTGGCTATGACAAACAAAGCTGCTATGAACATAGTTGAGCACATGTCCTTGTGGCACGATTGAGCATCCTTTGGATATATACCCAGAAGTAGTATTACTGGGTCTTGAGGAAGTTTGTTTCCTAATTTTCTGAGAAATCGCAACACTGACATCCAAAGGGGCTGTACCAGCTTGCATACCCACCAGAAATGCAGAAGTGTTCCCTTTTCCCCCGCAACCTCTCCAGCATAAGTTGTCATCAGTGTTTTTGATCTTGGCTATTTTTACAGGTGTAAGATGGAATCTCAGAGTTGTTTTGATTTGCATTTCTCTGCTGACTAAGGATGTTGAACATTTTCTTAAGTGTCTTTCAGCCATTTTATATTCCTCTGTTGAGAGTTTTCTGTTTATGTCTGTGCTCCATTTTTTTAATTGGATTATGTGATCTTTTGGTGTCCAATTTCTTGAGTTCTTTGTATATTTTGGAGATCAGACCTCTATCTGATGTGGGGTTAGTGAAGATCTTTTCCCATTCTGTAGGCTGTCATTTTGTCTTGTTGACTGTGTTCTCTGCTTTACAGAAGCTTTTCAGGTTTTAGAAGGTTCCATTTATTCATTGTTTCAGTGTCTGTACTGCTAGGGTTATATTTAGGAAGTGGTCTCCTGTGCCAATGCGTTCAAGTATACTTCCCACTTTCTCTTCTATAAGGTTCAGTGTGGCTTTATGTTGAGGTCTTTGATCCATTTAGACTTGAGTTTTGTGCATAGTGATAGATATAGGTCTACTTTTATTTTTCTACATGCTGATATCCAGTTATGCCAGCACCATTTGTTGAATATACTTTCTTTTTTCCATTGGATATTTTTTGCTTCTTTGTCAAAATTAGGTGTTGGAAGGTGTGTGGATTAAAATCCAGGCTTCTATTCAGTTCCATTGATTCTCCTGTCTGTTCTTATGCCAATACCAGGCTATTTTCAGTACTGTAGCTCTGTAGTAGAGTTTGAAGTCAGGGATTATGATGCCTTCAGAAGTTCTTTTAGGTTTAGTTTGCCTTCTCCCAGTCTTGGTAGAGATTAAAAAATTAGCCGGGGAGCTGTAGTCCAGTCCCCAGCCTCAGCATGTCTCAGTCCGCTGCCATCCCTTCTGTCCCAGCCGTGTCTGCTCCTTGTCCCACGGAAGTCCAGCTTACACCATGCCGGACAACGCGGATAGCAAGAGCCTCAAAGACGTGCTCTTTGGATTTTACTTCATGTTCTGGCTGGTCGGATTTGCGATATTTGCCTTTGGACTATGGCTCCGACTCGACTCTCGACTCTCAAACCGACAGGAAGAATCTAATCCCAGTTTCTACACCGGAGTGTACTTCATGATTGGAGTTGGGGCCCTCTTTATGATGGGGGGTTTCCTGGGCTGCTGCAGAGCTGAGCAAAAATCCCGGTGCATGCTGATATTGTTCTTCGGATTTCTCCTGGTGATATTCGCCATCGGAATAGCTGCAGCCTTCTGGGGCTTTACCCATAAGGATGAGGTGATTAAGGAAGTCCAGGAATTTTATAACAACACTTAGCAAAAGCTGAAGAGCATGGATGGGCCCCAGCGGGAGACACTCAAAGCCATCTACATGGCGTTGAACTGCTGTGGCCTAGCAGGAGGCAAGAAACAGTTTATCTCAGACATCTGCCCCCAAAAGCAAATTCTTGAAACCTTCCAGGTTAGGTCCTGCCCAGAAGCCATCAGTGATGTCTTCAACAGCAAGTTCTACATCATTGGAGCAGTGGACATTGGCATGGCCGTAGTGATGATCTTCGGTGCAATTTTCAGCGAGGTCCTGTGCTGCGTCATCCAGGAGCCGAGAAAAGATCCAGAGTTGGCCCGATGACCCAGAGCGGGAGCCACGAGGACTAATGGGGCTGTTTGAATATTTTAAATACTAATATTAGTATTTAAAAGACCTGGATAAAGCCAGACACCCCTAGCAGGAAAAAATAGAGCCAAAAATCTAAGCAGGGAGAGAAGAATCAGAAATCTGGGACTTGTCGGTTCAATAACTCTGTTTCAGGAACTAGCTGAAGATAAAGTTAGATTGTAATCTTGAGAAACAGGGAGTTGCCCCCTTGTGATCATCACTGATATTTTATTTATTTATTGGAGATTTCTGTCTCTTCCCCACCGCCGCCTCCCCTTTCCCTCCCCCTCCCCCAATCAAGTCCCCCTCCCTCCTCAGCCCAAGGAGCAATCAGGGTTCTCTGCCCTGTGGGAGGTCCGGGGACCACCCGCCTCCATCCAGGTCTAGTAAGGTGAGCATCAAAACTGCCTGGGCTCCCACGAAGCCAATGCTTGCAGTGGGATCAAAAACCCATTGCCATTGTTCTTGAGGTCTCAGTGGTCCTCATTGTCCGCTATGTTCAGCGAGACCGGTTTTAACCCCGGCTTTTTCAGACCCAGGCCAGCTGGCCTTGGTGAGTTCCCATAGAACATCCCCATTGTCTCAGTGTGTGGGTGCACCCCTTTCGGTCCTGAGTTCCTTGCTCGTGCTCTCTCTCCTTCTGCTCCTGATTTGGACCTTGAGATTTCAGTCCGGTGCTCCAGTGTGGGTCTGTGTCTCTGTCTCTGTCTCTGTCTCCTTTCATCGCCTGATGAAGGTTAATATTCAGGAGGATGCCTATATGTTTTTCTTTGGGTTCTCCTTATTTAGCTTCTCTAAGAACCCGAATTATAGGCTCAATGTCCTTTATTTATGGCCATCACTGATATTTTCGAAATTTTCTCTGCCGCCCTCCCTACCCCCTTTGGATTACTGGGCTGTGGTTTCTTCCCTTAAAAAACCCCTTCTCCCAGTTACTCGGGGTCGAACTCCTCCCCTGCGTGGGTTAGAGTCTCGGCCCCAGTGCACTGGTAACCTGTCAATAAACCTTGTGTGATTGCAAAAAAAAAAAAAAAAAAAGTTCTTTTATTGTACAGGATTGTTTTGGGTATCCTGGGTTTTTTGCTTTTTCATATGAAGTTAACTACTATTCTTTCAAGGTCTGTGAAAATTTTTGCTGGAATTTTGATGGGCATTGTGTTGACTCTGTAGATTGCTTTTGATAAGATTGTCATTTTTACTATGTTAATTCTGCCTACCCTAGAGCATGGGAGATCTTCCCACTTTCTGGTGTCTTCTTCAATTTCTTTCTTCAAAGATTTAAAGTTCTTGGCATACAAGTATTCTACCTATTTGGTTAGAGTTACTCTGAGATATTTTATACTATTTGTGGCTATTGTGAAGGGTGTTGATTTTCTGATTTCTTCCCCAGCTCTTTTATCATGTGTGTACAGGAGGGCTACTGATTTATTTGAGTTAGTCTTGTATCCTGCTACATTACTGAAAGAGTTTATGAGTTGTAGAAGTTTCTTGGTGAAATTTTTGGGATAACTTATATAAACTATCATATCATCAGCAAACAGTGAGTGTTTGACTTCTTCTTTTCTGATTTGTATCCCCTTGATCTTGTTTTGGTGTCTTATTGCTCTAGCTAGGACCTCAAGAACTATATTGAATAGATATGGAAAGAGTGGACAACCTTGTCTTGTTCCTGATTTCAGTGGAATCGCTGGGAGTTTCTCTCCATTTAGTTTGATGTTGGGTGTTGTCTTGCTGTAGATTGCCTTAATTATGTTTAGGTATGTTCCTTGTATCTCTGTTCTCTCTGAGACCTTTATCATGAAGGAATGTTGTATTTTGTCAAAAGCTTTTTCACCATCTAATGAGATGATCATGTGGTTTTTATTTTTCAGATTATTTATATGGTAGATTTACGTTGACAGGTTTTCGTATGTTGAACCATCCCTGCTTCTGTGGGATGAAGCCGACTTGATCATGGTGGATGATGCTTCTGATGTGTTCTTGGATTCAATTTGCCAGTATTTTATTTAGTATTTTTGCATCAATGTTGATAAGTGAGATTGGTCTGTAATTCTCTTTCTTAGTAATGTCTTTCTGTGGTTTGGGTATCAGGGTAATTGTAGCCACATAAAAAGAGTTTGGTAATGTTCCCTCTGTTTCTATTGTGTGGAGTTTGAGGAGTATTGGTATTAGTTCTTCTTTGAAAGTCTTGTCGAGGGGCTGGAGAGATGGCTCAGTGGTTAAGAGCACTGCCTGCTCTTCCAAAGGTCCTGAGTTCAATTCCCGGCAACCACATGGTGGCTCATAGCCATCTGTAATGGGGTCTGGTGCCCTCTTCTGGCCAGCAGGCATACATACAGAACATTGTATACATAATAAGTAAATAAATATTTAAAAAAAAAGAAAGAAAGTCTTGTCGAATTCTGAGCTGAAACCATCTGGTCTGGGCTCTTTTTTGGTTGGAAGACTTTTGATGACTGTTTCTATTTCTTCAGCAGTTATAGGTCTGTTTAATTTGCTTATCTGGTCTTGATTTAATTTTGGTAAGTGATATTTAATCAGAAACTTGTCCATTTCCTTTAAGTTTTCCAATTTTGTGAAGAACAGGTTTTCAAAATATGACCTGATGATTCTCTGTATTTCCTCCGTGTCTGTTGTTATGTCCTGCTTTTCACTTCTGATTTTGTTAATTTGGATATTCTCTCTCTGCCTTTGCTTAGTTTGGATAAAGGTTTGTCTATTTTGTTGATTTTCTCAAAGAACCAACTCTTTGTCTCGTTGATTCTTTGTATTGTTTTCTTTGTTTCTGTTTTGTTGATTTCAGCTCTCAATTTGATTATTTCCTGCCCTCTAGTTCTCTTAGGTGAGTTTGCTTCTTTTTGTTCTAAAGTTTTCAAATGTTCTGTTAATTCACTAGTGTGGAGTTTTTTTCAGCTTCTTTATATAGGTATTTAGTGCTATGAACTTGCCTCTTAACACTGCGTTCCTTGTGTCCCATAAATTTGGGTATGTTGTGTGGTCATTTTCATTGAATTTTAGAAGTCTTTAATTTCCCCCTTTATTTCTTCCTTGACCCATTGGTGATTCAGGTGAGCACTGTTTACTTTCCATGTGTTTGTGGGTTTTCTGGAATTAGTATTGCTGTTTACTTCTAGTTTTAAAGCAGGTACATTGGGTTATTCCAATTTTTTTTTTTATTTGTTGAGGTTTGTTTTGTTACCGAGTATGTGGTCAATTTTTGAGAAGGTTCCATGAGGTACTGAGAAGAAGGTATATTCTTTTCTGTTTGGATGGAATATTCTATAGATGTCTAAGTCCATTTGAATAGTAACAGCTGTTAGTTCTCTTATTTCTCTGTTCATTTTTTGTCTGACTGACCTGTCCAGTGGTGAGAGTGGAGTGTTGGAGTCTCCCACTATTATTGTTTATGGTCTAATGTATGATTTAATCTTTATAAGTGATTCTTTTACATATTAGTTTGTCCTTCTATTTGAGACATAGATGTTCAGTATTGAAATTTCCTCTTGATAGATTTTTCCTGTGACTCATATGAAATGACCTTTGTCTCTTTTGACTGATTTTAGCTTGAAGTCTATTTTGTTAGATATTAGGATAGCTACACCCACTTGTTTCTTAGGTCCATTTGATTGGTATATTTTTTCCCAACCCTTTACTCTGAGAAGATGTCTGTCTTTGAGGTTGAGATGTATTTCTTGTATGCAGAAAAAGGATGGATTCTGTTTTTTTATCCAGTCTGTTAGCCTGTGCCTTTTTATAGGTGAGTTGAGTCCATTTACATTAAGGGACATGAATGACCAGTGGTTGCTATCTCCTGTTAATTTAGTTTTCATTGTTGATGATGTTAATTTGTGCATTTTTTTTCTTCTTTGGGATTTGCTGTTATGAGATCATCAATTGTCTGTGTTTTTGTTGGGTTGGAGTTTTCCTTGTACTATTTTGTGTAGGGCTGGTTTTGTGGCTAGGTATTGGTGAAATCTAGATTGTCGTGGAATATCTTGTTTTGTCCTTCTATGGTGATTGACTGTTTTGTTGGGTATAGTAGTCTGGGCTGGCATCCATGGCCTCTTAATGTGGGCACAATGCTTGACCACCACCTTCTGGCTTTCATTGTCTCCACTGAGAAGTCAGGTGTAATTGTGATAGGTCTACCTTTATTTGTTACTTGGCCTTTTTCCTTTGCAGCTCCTAATATTCTTTCTTTACTATGTATGTTTAGTGTTTTGATTATTATGTGGCTAGATTACTTTTTTTGGATCCAGTCTATTTAGTATTCTATAAGCTTCTTGTATCTTCATAGGCATATCTTTTTTAGATAGGGAAAGTTTTCTTCTATAATTTTGTTAACCAAATTTTCTGTGCGAGTTGAACTTTTCCTACTTCTATACCTATTATTCTAAGATTCAGCCTTTTCATGATGCCCCATATTTCATGGATATTTGGGTTAAGGTTTTGTTAGATTTAATGTTTTCTTTAACTGATGAGTCTATTCCTTCTATTGTATCTTAGGCTCTTGAGATTCTTTCTTCCATTTCTTATATTCTGCTGTTTATGCTTGCTTTTGTGGTTTCTGATCTTTGTCTCGTGGTTTCTGTTTCTATAATTTCTTCGACTTGTGTTTTCTTTATTCTGTCTATTTCATTTTTCAAGTCCTGGATAGTTTCTTTTATATGCTTGACTTACTTTCCTTGGTTTTCTTTATGTGATTTGCTGATATCTTCCAATTTTTTGTTTCTCTTTTCCTCCATTTTTTAAGGCATTTTCTCATTTCATCTTTAAGAACTTCAAACATTCTCTTGAAGTTACTTTTTAGATCATTTTCTTCTGGGTCATCCATATTTGGTTGTTCAGGTCTTGCTGTTGTAGGGTCTTTAGGTTTTACTGGTATTATGTTGCTCTTTGTGGTGTAGCATGTGTTCTTACCTTTTCTGCTTATCTTTTCCTCTTATAAGTGTGGTTGGGGCTATGTGAGATTCTCTTCAATAATCTTCTAGGTGCCTGTGAATCCAAAGCTCAGATGGTTGTTCCTCGTGGTATAGTCAGTATCACAGTTCTAGTCACCGTGTTGGTTACTCCTGTTCCTGCAGATAGCTCAGTGCTCCTGTGCTTTGCTCTGCTCCCTTGGAGGTTTTTTTTTTTTTTTGTCTCAAGGCCTTCTTTGGCCTAGGTTGCTGGCTTTGATCTGTTTCTGTAAATCCTGGTCTGGATCTCCTCCTGCAGAAGTCCCTGGCTGGGAGTTGGACCTGTTCTGGTGGAGATTGCTGACTCTGGATCTGGTCACTGGCTTAGTCCTAATCCACCAGTGTTCCAGATCTGGGTTGGCTCCCAGGACTTGATTTGTTCCTGGCTTCTGCTCCTGGTGGAGCTTGTTTCCTTAGGGCCTCTCTGTCCTAGGCTCTCATTCAGTCCCACTTCTGTGGAATTTGTAGCCCAGGTAGAGTTCCTTGCCTCAGGGCAACTTTGGCCTAGGTTACTGGCTTTGACCTGTATCTGTAAATCCTGGTCTGGATTCCCACCTGCAGAAGTCCCTGGGTTGGAGTTGGACCTGGAAAGGTTTCTGGTTCCAATCTATGCCTTGGAGGTCCCAGGCTCAGGTGGGCCCCAACCCACTGAAGACCTGCTTACTTCCTCAGAGGTCCCAGACTCACGCAGGGGTTCCAGGTTCCTCCCTATTCCCTTTGATGTCCCAGACCAATGCCCAAACCCACAGAGGACCTGGCTCAGAACTACTCTCTCTGAGTTCCCAGACTGGCACCTGGCCCCACAGAGATCTCTGATTCCTGCCTATTCCCTCAGAGGACCCAGGTTCAATCACACCCAGGCTGACAGAGGTCCTGGCTCAGGCCTAGTTCCTGGGAAGTCCTAAACTCTCATCCAGACCCACTGGGGTGTTGGCTTAGGTCTACTCCCTTGAAGGTCCCAGATTCCAGCAGTCTCTGGCTCTGGCTCACTCACTCAGCGGTTACTCCCCTGTACCTGTTCGGGTGGAGATCATTGACTCTGGATCTGGTCGCTGACTCAATCCTGCTCTGTCCTAGGTAGCTGGTTCAGTCCCCACCCTGGTTCCCTTGTTTCTCTGCAACTTGCTTTATGGTCATGATGGTGTCCTGCAGCAATAAACACTCTAAGACAAATTTGTTCTAGTAAAGTCGGGTATTGCTGTGACAAAGCTGTTTATATTTGGGGGAGAAGTGTGCAAGGAACTCTGAATTAGAAGAGCCATTGAGTGTAAGGAGTGTGGTGGGATATTCTGTAGGAGGCTGGAAGAGTTTAGCGCTGTCAGCAGTGCAGATAATGGAGGTCTGGCTTATGCTGTTTCAGTTAAAGCTTAAAGACTCTGTTTGGGTCATTTGTTATTTTAAATTGAGATTCTGTGGTTTTGGTTAGCTGGGTTGGAGAGTTAGCTATGGTTAACAAGATACCAGAACAACTAAAGGAACACTTTGCTTTGCTATTATGCTTGATGCTGGTCAGCTGATGTTAAGAAATTTGAGGTAATTATGACCAGCATCAGTGAAGTGAAATATTCTAGGAAGTGTTTCCTGAGAACATAGTAAAGCTGTATTCCAAAGTGAAGTGAAATATTCTAGGAAGTGTTTTCTGAGAACATAGTAAAGCTGTATTCTAAAGTGGCCATGGGAGTAGATGAGGCTTGCCACTGTGATAGACAGGAGAGGTCACTGGTGAAGAGGCAGTCAGTGGTGTTTCAACAATCAGGATTGAAGGAGTCGTGCAAAATAGTAGAAGCTTGGCGCCATGAAGAGAGACTATGAAAGGCGATTGGTGAAAGTGCAGCCCAGCTGCAGCAGGAGACCACAGCATTATAAGGATGTCAGTAGCATGGGATGACCACCAAGAACAGCGGCAGCAGTAGGGTGATGTTGAAATTGGATTTTGCTTTGACTTGATTGTAACGATGTCCTGATTTTCCCCTCTTGAAGTAAGGACGTATTTTACTGGAGCCCAGGCTCAAGAGGGATTTCAGTTTAAAAGACTTTGGATTTTAAAGGAGTTTGGCTACTTAAGAGAGATTGAACTTTTAATATTTGAGTTTGTAAACGACTTTAAAGTTATTATGTTATTTATGAGATCTTAGGGATGAATAATAAAGTAAAGGTTGTGGCTGAAGAGTGATGTATTTTTGCCAAGTTGGAAAGGGATCTATCTATCTGTTGTACTGGCTGGCCTTTTATGTCAGTTTGACCCAAGCTAGGGTAATTCAAGAGTAAAGAGCCTCAGCTGAGGACATGTCTCCATGACATCCAGATGTAATGCATTTTCTCAACTAATGATCAATGGGGCCAGTGTCCAGCCCATGGTGGGTGATGGCATTACTCAGCTGATGGTCCTGGGTTCTATAAGGTGGTAGACTTAGCAATCCATGGGAAGCAAGCCAGCCAGCCACAACCTCCATAGCCTCTGCATCAGCTCTGGCCTCCAGTTCCTTCCCTGTTAGAGTTCCTGCCCTGACTTCCTTCAGTGAGAAACAGCAATGGGTAGGATAGGCAAAATAATCCTTTTCCTCCCCAACTTTCATTTTGGTCATGGTGTTTCATCACACAGTAGAAAGTTTAACTAGGACACAGTGTCTGCTTACTTTCGAATCAATAGGCATTTAGTCATGTTTTTCTTCTTCACATAGTCAACTATTTTTGCAACACAGAATGTTCAACAGTCTCTCCTTTCATGGGTTTTCTTTGACACATTTTTCTAAATGGGCCTCTGCAGTTTGTTTTTAATTGCTGGGCTCTCAGTTCTGTTCAACTTTCTACATATTTCCTCATGCACAGGACTAAGATTTGTCTGCCTCTGAGGCTCTGTAGTACGATTTGAGGTCAGGTCCTGTGATACAACCAGGAACACACATTCTCAGGATTAATTTTGAACTTCATGGTTTTCCCTCTTTCATATTTACTATTAGGAAGAATTCAGTTTTAACTGATAAGGATTGCATGGATTCTGTCCATTGCTGTTAGTCATATACACAAAGCAGATGATAAAGTGATGGAACTTGTTTGCTATTATTTTTATTGTTTTCTTTTGGTCGTAAATGATTTCTTAGAAATTTTCTTAGGTGTATTCCTAGATCTTCTTGAAGCAATACAAATGAGCTAATTTTCAAAATTATTTTTGAATTGTCTTTAGGAAATATAATAGAGATTTTATGTGTTTTGTAGTTTTCAATATCACTTAAAGCACATCTCAGCTCTGGCAGATTTTGAGTGACAGTTGTAAGTGCTTTCTGTGATCTCACGTTCATTACAGTGGAGTTTAATGTCATTTGGTCTTACTAGTCTCCCTCTTCCCACATTTTCTTTATGCCACTCCTACAACTCTGGATGAAATAAGACTGAGTGTACGTGCACCTTCCTCAACTCATGTTGTTCCTTCTAATGTTTCTTTGCCTCTTATCTGCACGGATGGACCAGCTGCGACACAAGAGTCCTTTATTATTATAGACTGTGTTCCATTTCTTCTCATATCCTTTAGTAGTTTGTCACAATTGTAGCTGAAATGTGTCTTATGACATTTGTATTTTCTCTGAGATTTTCATCATCACTGGGCTCTAATTGATATGTATATTATTCTTAGGTTTCTTTTTTTGTAATATAATTTTTTTATTGAAAAAAAAATTTCTGCCTCCTCCCTGCCTCCCATTTCCCTCCCCATCTTCCTTTTCCCTCCCCCTCCTCCCACTCTTCTCCCCCTCCCCCTACTCCTCTCCCCCCCCCCTCCAGTCTGAAGAGCAGTCAGGGTTCCCTGCCCTGTGGAAAGTCCAAAGTCCTCCCCCTCCATCCTGGTCTAGGAAGGTGAACATCCAAACTGGCTAGGCTCCCACAAAGCCAGAACATGAAGTAGGATCAAAACTCAGTGCCATTGTCCTTGGCTTCTCGGCAGCCCTCATTGTCCGCCATATTCAGAGAGTCCGGTTTTATTCCATGCTTTTTCAGTCACAGTCCAGCTGGCCTTGGTGAGCTCCCAATAGATCAGCCCCACTGTCTCCGTGGGTGGGCGCACCCCTTGTGGTCCTGACTTCTTTGCTCATATTCTCCCTCCTTCTGCTCCTCATTGGGACATTAGGAGCTCAGTCCGGTGCTCCAGTGTGGGTCTCTGTCTCTATCTCCATCCATCACCAGATGAAGGTTCTATGGTGATATGCAAGATATTCATCAGTATGGCTATAGGATAGGGTCATTTCAGGTTTCCTGTCCTCAGCTGCCCCAGGAACTAACTGGGGACATCGCCCTGGGCACCTGGGAGCCCCTCTAGGTCCAAGTCTCTTGCCAACCCTAAGATGGCTCCCTTAATTAAGATATGTGCTTCCTTGCTCCCCTATCCAATCTTCCTTTATCCCAATCATCACGTTTCCCCAAGTTCCCCCCAATAAAGAGTGTGCTTGGTTACATTATTAGCAATATTTGTCTTCCCTCTATTTGGAAGTAATGATTTGTGGTTTGGTTCTCCAGCTCCCCCTTTTCACTGCTTCTTGTGTGAAATGTCCTAGTTCCTTTTCCTTTTTGTGATTTGACTTTCTTCATACCATTCATATTAATTCTAGGTTGATGCAAGTTATCAACAAGAATTCTAGTCTTTAATCCTGCAGCAGAAATACAGAGAAGAGTTTTCAGAGAGAATGGCTGTATCTCAGGTAAATGTGTCTCAGGTCAGTGGCCTATCCATATTACTTTGAAAACTGTTTTTATATTGAAATCTTGTGTGCCTTTAATTCTCTGCCTTACGTAATGACATCTAATGTTTCCCTTTCTTTTTTTTACTTAATTCTCCAGATATAGTTTTTATTGACTTGAAACCTGCAATTGTTAAAAAAAAAGTTTATTGTATAAGCTGATCCAAGAAATAGATTGATGCCCAGATCCTCCAGGGGATACACTTCTTTTTTTGTATATTATTGAAGAGGGAAGCTTTCATTTCTTATATGGTTTTTAATTCAGAGATGGTCAGGCTTCCAGAAATAGCCTTTTGGAAGTGATCACACAAATTCATGTAACGTTTTGCTGGTATTACTAATAAATATATGAAAATTAGAATTAGAAGAGACTCGCTCTCTTGAATCCTAAATATTACGTCAGCACCATTCAGAGTTCATAGAATGGAAGAAGTACGTGGCTTGCTTTTGCAATGAAACTGAAATTTCTGTGAGGAGATGTAGGTAGCAGGATGTTAGTTTTTCTCTTTGTCATTCGCTATCCCACAATGAGGATGTGCCTGTATGTTTTTTGTTATTGTTGTTCTTTTTTGACTCGTAAAATCTTTTTTTGTCTCAATGGAGTTACTACTAATATTTTTATTTCAATGCTCCAAAGTAAATTTCCCAGAGACTTGTATTCTCTTTGTATTTTCTTCATTTTTTCATTTTTTTCCAACAGGATACCCTTGTGTAGTCACTGTCTCCCCCCTCTCTATTGGGTTTGCATCAAACCTTCAGCACTGGAATCAGGCACATTTGTCACCTGGCCTGTATGTAGAGAGAACCAGTCTGGGTTTCTCTGCATGAGAAGATTGTGTGTTTTACCACTGAGCCATCTCACCAGCCCCCAGGTTTATTCTTATGGTGAAGATTTGTGAAAGTTGTATAACTTATACAGCCTGCACCATATAGTGTCTTAAATGAAAGAGTCATAAATGATGCTCACCTGTGTAGCCTAAAATCCTTGTAGATTCTTAAGTTCAGATACTAAGCAAAAAAAAGAAAAAGAAAATGGAATTACATGATTCAAAAGGTTAATTAAGCAAATTTTATGAGCAATAATATATTGAAAGTCAATGAAGAGTTTGTATTATTCTCACAAAGCTTCATATATTCGGTTTGACCATAGATTTTACTACATTTTAATGCATTGTCACATAGGTCATTATGTACATTACATATTTGAACATTAAGTAATGAAACCACATCTTGATTTTGCGGGATTGTTTTGTAACTGTCTATGTTGACTGTTAGAGAAATTCAGATAACACTAACCTCATGTGCTGATTTTTGTATTTATCTCACGATTCTCATAAAATGACATTAGAATATTTGATTCTATGTGTTGTTTAAGGAGAGTTACCATTAAAACCCCTAAACTCTTATTTTAGTTCATCAATACTTCTCCCTCCCACATTCAAACTCTTTGTTCTACAAAGGGTGGGTCATTGAGCATGCAACTCAACATCACAACTAAGTATGTTAGAATAGTCTTAGGTGAGATCTATCTGTAGAGATTTATCCAGTGTTCACATTTGAGCAAAGAGAACAGTTGCAGTGTTTGGGAGTAGAGATTTGCTCATTGTAACTTGTCTCTCTGCTATGAGATACTGTGGTCCTAGTTGATATCAACATCTACTTCATAAAGGTATATCCCTGGATCTAGACTTCAATGTTATGTTATTATTCCCTAAAAGATTAAGGGTGGTGAGACTATTCTGCCATTCCATTTTTATAGACATAGAAAACAGAATAAATAATGGGGAAACCTGGTATGTCCATAGAGGAAATAGAGCAATACAAAATGTAGAATGGATTGATCCAGTTTGGCTGGTGAGCTGCTTATGAGAACTCAGACCCTATAAGGAGTAAATATTAAGAATATTATCCTGCATGATACTGTAACTATATGTGCTGTCAACTGGGAACACTCTTCTACCTGTAGGTCTACCTAGTTTGAAAAGTTCCTTTGTAGCTTTCAAAACTGCTTATGCCTCTTGCAGTGGGGGGAGGGTGAAAATGTATTGTCTACCAATGGTAGAGTAGAGTGAATGAAGGGGAACAATATAGTGAACAAACTGGTGATTAATGTAACCATTTATAGAAACTTCAGGAGTAAAAACGGACTGTAAATCTGTTCATGCATATCATTGAAACTACATAAATAGAGACTTTGTGTGTCTGTTTTACTGAATGTATGCATTAGGGCTGTGTGCCTCCTGCATGCTGAGATTAGGAGAGAAATGTATCCTGTCTTAGAGTTTTAGTTGCTGTGAAGAGACACCAGGAACACAGCAACTTTTAGAAAGGAAAACATTTAACTCAGGCTAGTTTATAGTCTCAGAGTTTCTTACATAAACATCATGGCAGGAAAGTGGTCCACATGGCATGCAGGTCATCGTGATGCTGGAAAAGGGAAAAGCAGCTTAGAGTTCTCCATCTTGATCCATGAGCATCAGGAAGTGACCCCAGTCATTCAGAGCATAGCTGGAGCATAGGAGACCCCAAAGTCCACCCCCACAGTGACATCATCATCATACAAAGCCACATACACACTAGCAAAGTCAGATATCCTAATAGTGTAATTCCTTATGGGGTCCGTTTTCTTCCAAATCATCCCGATTAAATGAAACTTCAATCAGTATCAGTTCTGTTATGTCATGTCTATACTGGAATGTGAATTGTTTATCTCTAGGAAAGCAAATCTTATCTGCTGGACCATTTTTACCACCTATGGAAAATGTGTTGGGAATAATTGGCATGTGTCATTTGTATCACAAAATATCTATAATTACTGAAGTTTTTTTCTCATGAAAGCATTTTCTCTAGCAGCACATGGTCAATGGATAATTTTCCATTACAGGGTCTGTTGACATTCAGGGATGTGACTGTGGACTTTTCCCAGAAGGAATGGGAATGTCTGGATTCCTCCTGGAGGGCCCTTTGCATTGATGTGATGATGGAGAATTATAACAATCTGGTTTTTGTAGGTAAGAAGTCTCTTCTTGTGGAATATCTCACTCATCCTTACTATTTAAATACTTTGTATGCAAATTCTCTGAACAATATGGAGACTATCAGAAATGGGGGAATTTATGCCAGCAAATGTAACTTTTTCAGTGTTTTTCCTTTGTTATATTCTTTGTTCTTTGAAAGAGAAACGAATACTATATAGTGAGTCATTTCTCGAGTCTTCTATTAGTCAATGAAAACTTCAGAGTTCAAAAAAAGTTGGATATTCAAGGCAAGAAAGTGCATTATATTATATGTAGTGATTGGAATGTATTAATATTAATATCAAATAAATTTCATTTATTTCTGAGTTTTATAAAACAGATTTTAAAACAGAGAAAAATATTTCTGGTGAGGACTCTGTGGCTCTTATTCATATATCTATTTTTTGAGTTTTCATCTGTATAATAAGTCATGTTAGCACAGGACAGCATATTTTAATCCTAGCAATATGGAGGCAGAGGCAAGAGGATGTCATGAGTTTCGGACCAGCCTGGGTTACATAGCACATTCTTTACTTATTTGTCCCAACTTCTATAAGATTTACATTTTATATAGAAATGAGAAGAATACTAACAGTCTTTACAGTTTGATGGGTTAGAATGGTTCTTCTGAGATTTCATGTAATCATGGTAAAATGCAAATACCTATGCTGAGGGCTCTGTTTCTAAGAATTCCAGGGTTACTTGTCCTAGAGAACTGAAAGAGACACCAGTTCTTCAGTGTGTAAACAACATGCCTCAATCCCTATGAATTTTATCTGCACTCATTTTCCAGAAAAACATCAATGTGTTGAACGTGTCAAAGTCTTGAGTGAAGGATCACAGCATACTGGCTATCACCCTGTGAATATCCAAGAGAGGTCACATAAATGGAATAAGATTGGGAAAACGGCCTCTAAAACTGTCCAATGTACACCTTATAACACAAGTGACCTTACAACGAACTGCAACAAGTATGGATGTCATAACCAGAGGGATGCCTCTACTGATTCTACAGTCCTCAAGAATGATGAAAGTGGGAACACTAGTGAAGAACTTCTCAAGTATAAAGACTGTAAGAAATGGTTAAATGTGTGTTCCATCATTAGTCAAAGAATTCGCACTAGAGAGGAACAACGCAAAATTACAGACTATGGTAAATCATTTGATTCTAAACATATACCGATGCTGAAACCAATCTCTAGTGTAGAGAAAACATACCAATGCAAAAAGTGTGGAAAATGCTTCACGTCGTATTTGAGTTTCAGCAAACATGATAGCTCTCACTCTGGAAAGAAGTCCTATCAATGTAAAGAATGTGGTAAGTACCTGAGCACATTGTATCAGGTTGAAAACCATTATAAAATCCATCGTAGAGAGGGACCTTACAAATGTAGTGAATGTGGAAAATGTTTTATTCAGAAAAACAAACTTGGGGCACATCAGAGAATATGTATGAAACAAAAAACTTACAAATGTAATGCATGTGGGAAGTCTTTTACATGTGCATATCATCTCCAAGTGCATGAGAGAATGCACACAGGAGAGAGACTCTACAAGTGCAGCGAGTGTGAGAAATCCTTTATGTTTGCTTCTCATTTTAAATTACATCAGAGAAGCCATACAGGAGAGACACCTTACAAATGTAGTGAATGTCAGAAATCCTTTACACAGGCTTCAAATCTTAAGAAACATCAAATCATTCATACAAGGAAGGAACTTTGCAAATGTAGTGTTTGTGAGAAATCCTTTACATGTGTCTCACATCTTAGACAACATCTGTTAATTCACAGAGGAGAGAAAGCTTTCAAATGCAGTGATTGTGATAAATCCTTTACACATGCCTGTTTTCTTAAAGTACATCAGAGAGCTCACACGGGGGAGAGACCTTACAAATGTAGTGAATGTGACAAATCCTTTTCGAACATATCTAATCTTAGAAATCATCAGAGAATTCATACAGATCATCAGCCTTACAAATGTAGTGAATGTGACAAATCCTTTAAATGTGCCTCTAACTTTGGAGTGCATCAGAGAATTCATATGGGACACAAACCTTACAAATGTAGTGAATGTGAGAAATCCTTCACACAGAGTTCAAATCTTACACAGCATCAGAGAATTCATGCAGGAGAGAAACCTTACCACTGCAGTGAATGTGCGAAAGCCTTCACACGTTCTTCTCATCTTAGAAGACATCAGAGAATCCACACAGGAGAGAAACCTTAAAATGTAGAGAATGTGAAATATGCTTTACCGAGTGTTTAAATTTTATAAAACATCAGAGAATACATAAAGGAGAGAAAAAATGTTAATGTAATGAATTTGGCTGAGTATCTGCATTTCACTTGTAAGAATACTTGAAAAAATTCATACTGGAGAAAAAAGTTTACTTAGTAAATAATGAGACATATGGCTTAATCCAAAAGTTTGTTCTCAGAGATCACTGCACATCAAATCCATACAAGAGAAACTTTATGACATCTGAACTTTCTGAAAGACTTCAAGTAGTGTAGAAATGTTATTGGCAGTTTATCCCAAGCAAAAATTCTGATAATGTGACAATGTAGGAAATTTTCATTAAGATATTTTACTGTATCAACCTCAAATTTACATAACAATGAAAATCAAGATGCCTTTGAATGTGCTTTGGTACACCGGATCCTTGGATGCTGAATCAGTACATCCTGAATAGATACTCATTAATCAGGAAAGAAGTATTTCTAAATCATTTCAGGAATATAGGAACCTGACAGAAAACAGAGACCAGTAATGATACTTATAACTGGCTTTGAAGAACTAACCCATCAGGAATGGATGGATGCCCTCCACCCTGTAGATTGCCTGTACAGGCTATGTGCAGTGTGTTCTGGGTATCTAGAGTTCTTAGGCTGTATCTTATAATGGGTGGAGCTTCCTAGTGGCCACTGCTTTCTAGTCTGATTTCCTCCTTTAAGCAGCACATTTACCATAATCCTGAAAGTAACACATATAAGCCTTATAGATTCATTAAGATGGAATTCAGTGTCATTAATTTTTTATTCTGTTGCCAGTCCCCATTTGGGGAGATTAAATGAATGTGTGTGTGTTACATCCTCCCAGGAACGGTCTGTCATGCAACGTGAGCTGACCTCACTAACAGTTCTTCAGAAGTTGAAACACATAAGAAAATTGGTATTAGAGAGAAAGCTTTTAACTATCTATCATGTGTTAAATAATTTGTTCATGGTTCCTTGTCAACTCCACACTGGAGAACTCCTAGAAATGTGCAGCAGTTGTTCAAACCTAATGATAAAAGTTTAGACTCATCTGAAAATTGATACTGGAATAAACCACATTATTAATGGTATAGTAAAACCTCATCTCTTACCTTCCTTCACAATGTTGATTATGGAAGAAATACCTACAAGTCAAATTTTAAAGCTATAACATGCAATCTTGACAACATTCTATGTATATGTACATCTAGGAACTATCCAAGAATATGAAAGAATGTTCGTCAGTACCCAACTCAGTTGTAGAAATAAAATCAGCATAAACAGGACAAAAATAATAGAAGACTCACATACAAATACTAAGACAGACAGATCTGTAGACATAAAAGTCGATGCAATACAATTAAGAAACAAGCAATAAATGAATACCTCACACTTAAGTGAGCAGGAATTATTTTTTTCGACTGACACTGAAACCTTTAGGGGAAACTTTTTTTTGTATCACCAATATGGGAGTTGTAAACGTTTCAACAAACTTGCATAGATAACCTCCAATAGAAACATCTTTGAGTTTCTTGAAAGCAGCTGTTAATTCTATTTTAAATTGTAAATTCTGTTTTGTGGTTTCAGTAGTAACCCTTACTAAAAAATCTGTATTTTTTAACTTTATTTTTCTTATTTTGATATGTTTCAATTAAAATAAAATTACATCACTATCCCGCTCTTGTTTTCCTTTTGGTCCTCAATCAGATACTATTACTTAAGCCTTACACACTCAAGTAGATGGTATTTTTCTTTTATTGTTAATTTTTAATGCTGACATGACTGTTACTTTATTTTTGTGTACATGATTTTAATCTGACTACTCTGCTCTATTTGGGAAACATTAAGAGTGTTTATCCTCAAGTGTCAGTAATTTTCTTCTGGCATTCAGTAGGTATAATTCTTTGTGTTGGTGGCAGGAAAATGTGAAAAATTTTCTCTTTCCTATTAATGTGTCATTTTAGATGACAATGTTTCAGTCAAATTCCTCATATTTTGACAGTTATATTATCCTTGCCCAACCCCTTTGGTGGAGTTCCTTGACCTATGGATGAAGAGCTGTTATGTAAATATTTGTTTTGCCAATGAGCTTTCGTGCTCTTTTGATATCTGAGCTGTGTTCAATTGTGGTTTTCTTTGATGTTTCCTTTTTCTGTAAACAGAGGCTCCTTCAGTGAAGGAATAGCTATGTCTCTATGTATCATAAGATAGTTTAGAAAGGAAGTTTTCCACTTTTAGTAATGTAGCAGGATATAAGATTAACTCAAAAAAATCAGTAGTCCTCCTGTACACAGATGATAAATGAGCTGAGAAAGAAATCAGAGAAGAATCACCCTTCACAATAGCCACAAATAGGATAAACAGGTTTTGAAGAGAGCAGTATACAAGAAACATACCAAAACATAATAAAGGCAATATACAGCAAGCCAACAGCCAACATCAAACTAAATTGAGAGAAACTCCCGGTGATTCCACTGAAATCAGGAAGAAGTTTGGAGAGAAATAACTGCACCCATATTTCCAAATATTGTTTATAAATGTTCTTTTTTAAAAAATATTTATTTATTTTATTTTTCTTGGTTTTTCGAGACAGGGTTTCTCTGTGGTTTTTGGAGCCTGTCCTGGAACTAGCTCTTGTAGACCAGGCTGGTCTCGAACTCACAGAGATCCACCTGCCTCTGCCTCCCAAGTGCTGGGATTAAAGGCGTGCGCCACCACCGCCCGGCATTTATTTATTTTATTATGTATACAATATTCTTTCTACATGTATGCCTGCAGGCCAGAAGAGGGCACCAGACCTCATTACAGATGGTTATGAGCCACCATGTGGTTGCCGGGAATTGAACTCAGGACCTTTGGAAGAGCAGGAAATGCTCTTAACCGCTGAGCCATCTCTCCAGCCCCCTATAAATGTTCTTTTACATTTAAAGGGGATATGGTATAGATATGAATAATTTACATTGGCATGGATTTTAGGGTCAATTTTGTTATATGTATATGTATTTCTGATCTTGATTAAGGCATTGTGATTGTGTGGCTCATTTAAAAATGTAATGTAGGGGCTGTAGAGATGGCTCAGAGGTTAGGAGCATTGCCTGCTCTTCCAAAGGTCCTGAGTTCAATTCCCAGCAACCACATGGTGGCTCACAACCATATGTAATGGGGTCTGGTGCCCTCTGCTGGCCTGTAGGCATACACACTGACAGAATATTGTATACATAATAAATAAAATAAAATAAATAATTTTAAAAAATAAAAATAAAAATGTAATGTATAATTGGGAAATGTAAGTTGTTAATGGATAATCATTGATAATAGTCAAGCTTGTAGTCATGTTAGATTTTCTAGATGTGCATAGATAAATTTCAGATAGGCATTCTTCATATCTTTCAAAGACTACAGAATATGGCATTTAATGATTTAATAACTTAGGGCTTTTCATGACAATGAGACACGTCTGCTTGCGGCGGTTTGATTAATGATGACCAATGATAATAGGTATTTGAACAAGTTTAATGACAAAACCAGACTCACGAAACCGAGGTTCCAGCGGAGTACCCTGGCAGAGCAGGCAGGAAGGAAGGGAGGAAGGGGCACGCAGCGTCTGCGCGCCCCATTTATCAGTAAACATACACCCGAGGGCAGCCCGCCCCCAAGGGGAGGGCTTATCCCTACATCTCCCTCTTTTTGTCTAAATAAGACAGAAATAACCTAAATACAACTATAAACAATAATAATAAATAATAGATATAACAAACAATATTGAGAACGAAAGTTTTGCCAGACATTCTATCTCAAGGAGTCTAAATAATGTAGAGAGTAATTACAATTATATAATCTTCAACTCCGTCAAAGATCTGAGAAGGGAATAAATATTACTTAACAAATGAGAGATATCCAAAACGTGCCATAAATGACAGAGACAACAGACTACCTGGGCAATCACCCAAATTCTCGTTCACAATGTTGAGTCAACCAACTTTGGCTAAGGCCTAGCATAACTGACATACCATTATCAAATGCAAGGAATTTTCTTAGAATTATCCTACCCTGTCTTGGCAAGATAAGACAATCCTGTTTCATATCTTTGTCAGTAGATGAGGTATGGGCTTTTCTTAACCCAAAGGCCAATTCTGCCAAGAAGACAAACTCCCATTGGAGTGTCTTTGGTGCTCAACGTTCTCTCGGGAGTAGAGTGGCGTCGCCAGGAGTAATTGTGTCTCGGCACAGAATTCTAGGTTAGCTTAAAGGCCATTTTCTACAGCTCTTTAAAGAGGCTGAAGATTATACTATCTATACTAAATATAATCTCTATGTATCTAGAATACCTTATTAACCTAAAAATAAACATGACCAACATAAAATTCTCAATACCTATCTAACTTGAAGACTAAAAGAATAAACAACTGTGCAATACATGAAGACAATGATCTTCAGCTGTAAACAATGTCATTACATATCAAATGCAAACAATGTTATTACATAAATAGTATCAGAGGTAGAAATGTACATTGTGATATGGTAGATGTATCAATACAATATAAGCATACTCTTATACAAAAATAGAGGTAGGAACACTCACATTCAATATTCAATATGTCAATATACAGGAAACAGTACCAATACAATTTTCTAAAAACAGTAACTCACAAATACCAATCATCCCATCAAACCAGTTAATCCCCCTTTTTTAAATTTTTTTTTCATACCCCTAATTCCATAAAACATCTCCCCATCCCCTCAACCCCAAACCAACCACTAAAAGATGTCCCTAACCCTGAGGGCAAACTCTGTTGGGAGAGGGGACGCCGTCCTCTAAGATTGCTTCAAGCTGACATGGGGGCGATGTTCTCCTTAGGGGCTCCTGTGAAAGCAAATGATGGTAAAATTCCCAAATTAACCTTTGGCCTAAGAAAATTATAACTAGTCCCTGAACGATTTGAGAAGGTCCAGCCAGAGTGTTGTCAAAAAATGTGCACCATTTGAAATTTTCTTGTGCAGTTGGTACCAAAAAAATTATTAGCACGTAGAAAAGAGAAAAAAAAATATTCATGACGTCATAAAAACCAGGTTGAGTTGATGTTGTGGGGCCCCATCTTCATCCTGGAAACTTCAAAAATTACTGTAGGAAAATTTGTTGCTTGTTATGGGAAATTTAAACACTAACAACAAGGACATATACTGACATATAAAGAAAGACACAGATACGAGGAAAAGCAAAAAAAAAGTTTATCAAGTATATAATTATCCTCATTCTGTCCCATTTCATGGCTCCTGATCTGAGACAGAACCTCTGAGATATCTCTTATCAACAGGCTTGGAATTGAAGAGGGACTGAGCCATAGTCCAACTCCAAAACCAGCTCTACATATTTATAAAGAAGTGTTCAAAACAAAAAACATATATATATATAAATATATAAAAAATCAATACTTACATTATGTATATAATGTTAGTTGATCCTTAGTGGGTCGTAACTATTATCCATCCATCAGTAATTAAATATTCAGGGTCCCTTAAATTCTTTGAAGATCAGTATTTTCCTGTGGAGATAAGAAAAGAACCCTGCCCCCAACCTATCTGTATTCCTTACCATCAGTATGCTCGCCATCCTTTGGAATGAATTGTTATTTATCTTTTCCAAATGGCTTTTCTTCTTCATACCGAACCTTTATTAGTTTTGACGGTATCCACAATTGTTCCTCACCTGTGGAGATAAGAGCAAAACCCCTTCCCCAACGCAGCACATCTCCTGGCTTCCATTGTGAGGTCAGCACATCCTTGAAATAAACTGGTTGATTTAGTTCAGTAGACTTTTCCATTATCCAATGTCTTTCTGCAGCTGTTGTCCCCTTCTCATTAGCGTTAAGAAAATTCAAGGTTAACAAAGCATTATGTAACCTATTTCTGGGGGTGTTTTCCACCCCTTTCTGTTTATTCAACATATCTTTTATAGTTCGATTTGATCTTTCTATGACTGCTTGACCTGTAGGATTGTATGGTATACCTGTAACATGCTTGATATTGTAATAATCAAAAAACCGTTTCATTTTCCTAGAGGCATAAGCAGGACCATTATCTGTCTTTATTTGTGTAGGTATACCCATGCTAGCCATGACTTCTAATAAATGAGTGATTACTGAATCAGCTTTTTCTGAACTTAAGGCAGTTGCCCACTGAAAGCCTGAATAAGTGTCAATGGTGTGGTGAACATACTTCAATTTGCCAAATTCTGCAAAGTGGAACACATCCATCTGCCAGATTTCATTCCTATGGGTGCCCTTTGGATTAGCCCCTGCTGGCAGTGGTGTTTGGTTATAGAAAGAGGAAGTAGGGCATTTCTTTACAATCTCCTTAGCTTGTTGCCATGTCATAGAAAACTCTTTCTTCAGACCCTTGCTATTAACATGCTGTTTTTTATGAAATTCAGAGGCTTGTAGCACACTACCAATCAATAACTGATCAATGTCTGTATTACCTTGTGCTAGAGGACCTGGCAGACCCATATGGGATCGGATGTGTGTTATGTACATAGGGCAAAGCCTGTTCCTGATCAAATCTTGAACCTGGATAAACAATGAGGTTAGTTCTGTATCATCAGGTATAAATTCAGCAGTTTCAATATGTAAAATAACTCTTTCTGCGTATTGTGAATCGGTAACTATATTAATAGGTTCTCTAAAATCCCTTAGCACCATAAGAATGGCATATAATTCTGCCTTCTGGACAGAATCATAAGGACTTTGTTCCACCTTACCCAAGTCTTCTGATTTGTAACCTGCCTTCCCTGTTTTATTGGCATCAGTATAGAATGTACGGGCTCCAGTTATTGGAGCATCACGGACGATTCGAGGAAGGATCCAAGAAGTTCTCTTTATGAAGTTAAGCCTCTTGCTTTTTGGATAATTGTTATTAATATCTCCCAAAAAACTAGCACAAGCTCTTTGCCATGGTTCATTATCTTGCCATAATTTCTTTAGTTCATCAGCAGTGAAAGGCACTATAATTTCTGCTGGGTCTATGCCTGCTAGTTGACGAAGTCTCAGCTTGCCTTTTATAATTAACTCAGAGACGTTTTCCACATAAGTTTTCAGTTTTTTACTTGGTTTATGTGGTAAAAAGATCCATTCCAAGATAATATCATCTCTCTGCATTAAAATTCCTGTAGGAGAAATTTTTGATGGTAATATGATGAGAATACAATCGAGCTCTGGATTCACCCTGTCCACATGTGCCTGTTGTAATTTTTCCTCAATCATCGTCAGTTCCTTTTCTGCTTCAGCTGTTAATTCTCTGGGACTGTTTAAATCTTTATCACCTTCCAAGGTTTTGTTCAAATGAATTATTAGATCAGGTGTTATCCCAATAGCTGGTTGTAGACTGGAAATGTCTCCTAACAGTCTTTGAAAGTCATTAAGAGTCCGTAGGCGATCTCTCCTAATTTGTGCCTTTTGTGTCTTAATTTTTTGCAAACCTATTTTATAACCTAAATAATTAACAGAATCTCCCTTCTGTATCTTCTCGGGAGCAATTTGCAATCCCCATTTAGGTAAAAGTATCTGTATTTCTTCAGTCTGTTCAAGGTATCCGTGTTTGAATCGGATAACAAGATGTCGTCCATGTAGTGGTATATTATAGATTTCGGGAATTTCTTGCGTAGTATTTGCAATGGTTGTTTCACAAAATATTGGCACAAGGAGGGGCTATTTAACATACCTTGGGGGAGGACGGCCCAGTGGTACCTCTTGGAAGGTTGAGAATTGTTGTAAGTAGGCACCGTGAAGGCAAATTTTTCTCTATCTTCTTTTTGTAAAGGTATGGTGAAAAAACAATCCTTTAAATCAATAACTATAAGAGGCTATCCTTTTGGTAATAAAGAGGGCAAAGGGATTCCAGATTGCAGAGGACCCATAGGTTGAATAACCTTGTTGATAGCTCTGAGATCTGTCACCATTTTCCATTTACCTGATTTTTTCTTAACCACAAACACAGGAGAATTCCAAGGACTGGTAGATTCTTCTATATGTCCAGCATCTAATTGCTCTTGTACCAGCTGTTCTAAAGCCTGTAACTTTTCCTCAGCTAGAGGCCATTGCTTTGTCCATATTGGTTTCTCAGTCAACCATTTTAGAGGCAAGGCTGTTGGTATCTCTGAAGGGGCTTCAATTGCTTGTTCTTGTGCAGCCCGAATGGCCGGTTTTCTCCGTTTGTAATATCTTTTAATATTATTCTCAGAAATATAGGCTCTAGAAGTAGCAGGAATGTTAATTTGAGTATTCCATTGTTGTAATAGGTCACGACCCCATACATTCATTGCAATATTGGCTACATATGGCCTTAATTTTCCTATTTGTCCCTCGGGCCCTATACATTCAACCCATCTCGTGCTCTGGCTTACTCGAGATAGGGTTCCAATTCCCAGGAGCTGAACATTTACATTCTGAAGAGGCCAATACGGATGCCAAGATTCTGGGGTAATGATACTTACATCAGCACCTGTGTCCAGCAGGCCAGTAATAAAAATGCCATTTACACACACTCTCAGCTTAGGCCTTTGATCATTTATAGAAGTTTGCCAAAACACACGTAACTCATCTTTCTGCTCATTATCGTTTGTAACAGTAGGCATGAGGTTTCCTAATTGTCCTGACGAGGCACGTTCTCTGCAGAAACTGGAAATGACTGAACCATGTTTGCCATGGGGGCCTGTGAGGCCCCCCCTCTCACGTTTCCCGTCTGTATCAGGTTGCCTTGTCTATCTCTTGTAGATCTGCATTCATTCGTCCAATGTCTGCCCTTTCCACATCTTCTACATAAACCTGAAGGCTGAGTCCTTCTATTTCTGTTATTTCTAGAAGACGCATTATTATTATTTCTGAAGATCCGTTGTTTACAATTCCTTTTCATATGACCCATTTTGCCACAATTAAAACATTTGGTATTCTGGTGTCTCCTTTTACCATTGGAAATTGCTTCCTCTACCCATGCTTCAGTGCCATAATCAAATGTATCAACATCCAGTGTATGCAAGACCCATTCTTCCAAGGGTGCTGATCTGAACCTTAAAGGCCCCAAAATCTTTTTGCATTCCACATTTGCATTTTCATAAGCCAAAGACTCAATCATTATACGTCTTGTGTCAGGGTCAGGTATCCCTATTTGCACAGCCTTAGTAAGTCTTTGTAAAAAATCACTAAAGGGTTCTCTCTGACCTTGTTTAATTGTGACAAATGATTCCATTCTCTGTCCTGGGTCTTGTACCCTATCCCAAGCCCTTAAGGCTGTTGTAGTGCATATGGAGAGTGTGTTTTCATCCAAATTAGCTTGTTCCTGAGGGTCGGAAAAGAGTCCTTCACCTAGAATTTTATCTAGGGAGATGTCACTTCCCTTTGCCTTTTCTTGCTGTTCTAAAAGTCTAGCCTCTTGCCTGAATAAGCATTTCCATTTTAATTGCGTCCCACTCTCAATAAATAAAAGACAGCACAGCCTTCAGAATCAAGAGAGCAGGTTTCATGGAGTGTCAGAGAGACTGAAGCTTCAATCATGGAGCCTATAAGAGTCTGCACCAAGACTTCTGCTTATAGATTATATTGGTTGGCTTTAAGACCTTTTTAAAGATTCATTTATTTATTATGTATACAGTATTATACCTGCAGGCCAGAAGAGGACATCAGATCTCATTACAGATGGTTGGGAGTCACCATGTGGGTGCTGGGAATTGAACTCAGAACCTCTGGAAGAGCAGCCAGTGCTCTTAACCTCTGAGCCATCTCTCCAACCCTGGCTTTATGACCTTTTGCCTGCTTTTGGCACCCTTTTTCTCCTATTGGGTTGCGCAGACTTGATAGGAGAGTTTATGTCTGGTATTATTGTATCTTGTGGTGTGTTTGGTTAATGTCCCTGGGAGGCCTTCTATTTTCAGGAATTATTCTTTAAAGTTAAATTAAACTTAGTATAACTAAATATAGCACAGTATTTGGGAATTTAGATATGTGTACCTCTTTTATGTAATTAAAATTTTCCAATTAGTTTTTTGATTGTGTTCCCTAATGACTTTTTTCTATGAATGGTAAGGGATTTTAGGTATATTAATAAAATTTTAAAATCAAATCCTAGCATAAATAAGACCATTATCACATTCAATTTTATTGTGTCCTAGAGAGGACATGCATGAAGTGCTGTATGAGAAAGCCAACATCCAGATATGATAAAATGATATTTTTCTGGAGATACTGGAATCTCCAGAAATGCCTAGGGCTGTCCTACACAGATGAATAGTAGAATGTTGGCATTCTGCATATCTGTAGTGAATTAAAACACAGATCTTCTTCATATACTTGAGAGCAGAGAAGATCCCCGAAACAGACAGGTGTTGTTTTAGTAGGCAAATTGATGTCCACTCACTACTAAATATGTATTAGAAGTTTAGACATCTTCATAGAACAATGCATTTATTCTGTATAAAAAGATCACTTTTGGCATCTGTGACTACCAGAGCTTTGACCAGACTGCCCCTGGAGAGGCAAGCCCCTGAGAACATCCCATTCCCCACCCCCACACACCAAGCTCCAGAGATCCCTAGCAACCTACAGGTACCTGCTGTCATCCTGCACTGCATCTGTGACCACTGGAGCCTTGGCCCAGACTGCCCCTGAAAAGGTAAACATCTGGGTTCTTTGTTGACGGATTGAGCTCTCTAGACCTGGAAGGAACATTCTGTACCCCAACTCAAATCACTAAGCTCCAGAGATCCCAAGCATCCTCCACATACCTGCTACCATCACCCACTGCATCTGTGACCAAGGAAACCTTAGCCCAGACTGCCTCTAGAGAGGTAAGCGTCTGGTTCCTGGTTGGAGGGCTCAGCTCTTTAGACCCTAGGCCTGCATGGAACATCCCATGCCCTACCCCCATGCACCAAGCCCCGGAGACCTCTAACAGCCTTCACATACCTGCTGCCCTCTTCACCATATCTCTGACCACTAGCGCGTTGGCCCAGACTACCCCAGGAGAGGTGAGCATCTGGGTTCCCAGTTGGAGGGCTCAGCTTTCTAGGACCTATTCCTGGGTGGCACATCCAATGCCCCACCCCCACCCACACAACCCTGTAGATCCCCCAGCAGCATTTACACACCTGAGACCAACCCCCACTGCATCTGTGACCACTGAGCCTTGGCCCAGACTGCCCCTGGACAGAGCCTTGGCCAAGACTGACCTTGGAGAGGAGCCCCTGGAGCCTTATCAGCATCCACTAGAGGCAGGGACCACATGCACCTGGAGGAAGAACAGCTACCTAAGCCATGGGCCCCACCTTCACCATTTGAAGGAAAAGGGACGCCCTGAAGCAAAGGCCCCACCTGCACCCACTGGAGGAAGAGATGGGCACATGACAGTTTAAAGATTTATGGGGCACATGACAGTTTAAAGATTTATTTATTTATTATGTATACAGTATTCTCAGTATTCTGTCTGCATGTATGCCTGCAGGCCAGAAGAGGGCACCAGACCCCATTACAGATGGTTGTGAGCCACCATGCCGTTGCTGGGAATTGAATCAGGACCTCTGGAAGAACAGACAGTACTCTTAACCACTGAGCCATCTCTCCAGCCCCCCACATGACAGTTTAAGAAACATCCAACAACATGAAGACCAATATGGTACCACCAGAACCTGAACATCTTAATCCATAAGAAGTAGAAGAAAATGACCTTAAATATAATTTTGTGAAGATGATAGAGATCCTTAAAGAGGAAATGAAAAATTGTCTTAAAGAAATAAAGGAACACACAAAAAAAAATTGGAAGGAATCAATAAATCTCTTAAAGAAACATAAGGAACCCCCCAAAAAGCAATCATACAAGTGAAGCAAACACTTCAAACAGTTTAATAGTTGAAGATTGAAACAGAAGCAAAATTATAAAAAAAAAAAAAAGACGCTGATGGAAGTCTGGAAATGAAAATTTGGGTAAATGAACAAGAACTACAAACGTAAGCATAAACAACAGATTACAAAAAATAGAAGAGAGAATCTCAGGAGTTGAAGATATGATAGAGGAATTAGTATCTTCAGTCAAAGAAATCATTAAATCCAACAAATGCTTAACACAAATCATCCAGGAAAACTGGGGCACCAAGAAAAGGCCAAACCTAAGGATAACAGGAATAAAAGAAGGAGAAGAACTTCAGCTCAAAGGCACAGAAAATATATTCAACAAAATTATAGAAAAAAAAACTTTTTCAACCTAAAGAAAAATATTCCTATGAATGTACAAGAAGCATACAAAATATCAAATACACTGGACCAGAAAAGAAAGTTTCCTTGCCATATAATAATCAAAATTCTAAAAATACAAGATAAGGAAAGAATATTAAGAACTGCAAAGGAAAAAGGTCAAGTAACATATAAAGGCAGACCCATCAGAAACATCCAACTCTCTGAAAGCCATAAGGTCCTGTTGCAGATACTAAGAAACCACAAGTGCACAGACTACTATACCCAACAAAGTTTTCAATCATTATAGATGGAGAAAATAAAATATTCCATGGCAAATCAAATTAAATATTACCTACTCATGGATCCATCATTACAGCAAGTACTAGAAGAAAGACTACAACCCAAGAAAGTTAGCTGCATCCACAAAAACACAGGCATGAAGTAATCTCATATCTCACACTAGTAAACCCCAAAGTACTACCACCAAAAAATAGCAGTAATAAACAACTACTGGTCATTAATATCTCTTAATATGAATGGACTCAATTCACCTATAGCACCGGTTAGCAGAATGAAGAAGAAAACAGGATCAATCCTTTTGCTGCATGCAAGAAATGCACCTCAACCTCAAAGACAGACATTACCTCAGTGTAAAGGGTTGGGAAAAGATATATAATAGCTATTCTAATATCTAACAATATAGACTTCAAAATAAAATCAATCATAAGAGATAGAGATGGTCACTTCATACTCATATCAGGAAAAATCCATCAAGATGAAATCTCCGAGCATCTATGCCCGAAATACAAGAGTACCCACGTATGTAAAAGAAACATTAGTAAGCTTAAAGCATACATCAAACCCCATGCACTAATAGTAGGAAACTTCAACACCCCACTCTCACCAATGGACAGGTCAAACAGACAAAAAGATAACATAGAAATAAGAGAAGTAACAGATGTCATGACTCAAATGGACTTAACAGACATCTATAGATTATTCCACCCAAACACAAAAGAATATACCCTCACAGCACCTCATAGAACCTTCTCTAAAACTGACCACATACTTGGTCATTAAGCAAAACTCAACATATAAAAAAAATTGGAATATTCCCCTATATCTTACTGGATTACCATTGCTTAAAGTTAGAATTAAACAACAACACTAATTGCAGAAAGCCTACAAACTCATGGAAACTGAAAAATATCCAACTGACTCACCTCTGCATCAAGGAAGAAATAAAGCCATTAAAGACTTCATAGAAATCATTGAAAATAAATGTACAAAAATACCAAAACTTTGGAAGCAGTGCTAAGAGGAAAGTTCATAGCACTAAGTGACTACATAAAGAACCTGGAGAAATCTCACATAAGTGACTTAATAGCACATCTGAAAGCTCTAGCAAAAAAAAAAAAAAAAAAAAAAAAAAACCTCACCCAAGAGGAGTAGACACCAGGAAATAGTTAAATTGAGGGTTGATATAAATAAAATAGAAACAAAGACAGCAATACAAATAATCAAGGAGACAAAGAGTTGGTTCTTTAAGAAAATCTACAAGATAGACAAACCCTTATCCAAACTAACCAAAAGGCAGAAAGGGAATGTGCAAATTAACAAAATCAGAAATAGAAAGGGGTGCATATCAACAGACACAGAGGAGATCCAGCGAATTATCAGGCCATACTTCAAAAACCTGTACCCCAGAAAATTTGAAAATTTGAAGGAAATGAATGATTTTCTGGATAGGTACCACATGGCAAAATTAAATTAAGAACAGATTTAAATTAAATTAAGAAATGATTTAAATAGACCTATAAATCCTAAGGAAAAATAAGTAGTCATCAAAAGTCTCCCAACCAATAAAGCCCAGGACCAGATGGTTTCAGCTCAGAATTCTACCAAAATTTCAAAGAAGAGCTAGAAACAGAAGGGTTATTGCCAAACTGTTTTTATAAGACTACAGTTACCCTGGTACCCAAACCACACAATGATGCAACTGAAAAAGAGAATTAGAGACCAATCAGTTTCATGAACACTGATGCAAAAATGCTCAAAAGATGCTGGCAAACTGAATTCATCAAAAAACTCATCCATCTTGATCAGATGCAGGGATGGTTCAACATACAAAAATCTCTCAATGTAATCCACCATATAAATAAACTGAAAGAGAAAAGAGCCTATTTTCATCTCATTAGCATTTGACAAAATCCAACACCCCATCATGACAAAGGTCTTGGAGATATCAGGGATACAAAGAACATATCCCAATATAATAAAAGCAATATATAGTAAGCCAACAGCCAACATCAAGTTAAATAGAGAAAAACTGAAAGTGATTCCACAGAAATCAGGAACAAGACAAGGCTGTCCACTCTCTTCATATCTATTCAATACAGTACTTGAAGCTCTAGTTAGAGCAACAAGACAAAAAAAGGAGATCAAAGGGAAAGTAATTGGAAAGGAATAAGTCAAATTTTTACTATTTGCAGATGATATGATAGTATACACAAGTGACCCCAAAAATTCTACCAATGAACTCCTACAGCTGATAAACACATTCAGTTATGTGGCAGGATACCAGGTCAACTAAAAAAATTAATAGCCCTCCTGTATACCATCGATAAAGCAGCTGAGAAAAAAATTAGAGAAGCATCAACATTTATGATTGCCACAAATAACATAAAATGTCTTGGGGTAACACTAACCAAAAAGTGAAAGACCTTTTAGATAAGAATTTTACATTTCATGAAGAAAGAAATTGAAAAAGATATTTAAAAATGGAAAGCTCTCTCATGCTCTTGGATAGGTAGGATCAACATAATAAAATTGGCAATTCTACCAAAAACAAACTACAGATTCAATGCAATTCCCATCAAAATCACAGCACTATTCTTCACAGACCTCGAAAGAACAATATTCAACTTCATATGGAAAAATGAAAAGCCCAGAATAGACAAAGCAATCCTCTACAATAAAGTGACTTCAGAAAGCATCACCATCCCTGACATCAAACTCTATTATAGAGCTACAGAAATGAAAACAGCTTGGTATTGACATAAAACAGAGAGGTGGACCAATGGAATCAAATTGAAGTCCCTGATATTAATCCACATACTTGTGAAGACTGGATTTTTGACAAAGAAGCTAAAATTATGCAATGGAAAAAAGAAAGCCTTATCAATAAATGGTGCTGGCATAACTGGATGTCAATATCTAGAAGAATGCAAATAGATTTATATCTAAGCCCATGCACAAAACTAAATTCCAAATGTATCAAAGACCTTAACATAAATCTAGCCACAATGAACCTCACTGAAGAGAAAGTAGGAAGCAGACTTGAACGTATAGGTACAGGAGAGCACTTTCTAAATATAACACCAGTAGTACAGATTCTGAGAGCAACAATTCATAAATGGGACCTCCTGAAACTGAGAAGCTTCTGTAAGGCAAAGGACACAATTACTAAGATTGAATGGCAGCCTACAAAATGGGAAAAGACCTTCACTAGCCCCACATTGGACAGAGGACTGATCTTCAAATATATAAAGAACTTAAGAAACTAGACATTAAATTGCCAAACAATTCAATCAAAAAATGGGGTATAAATCTAAACAGAATTGCCGACAGGAAAATTGCAAATGGCCGAAAGAAACTTAAGGAATTGCTCAAAATCTGTACCCATCATGGAAATGCAAATCAAAATGACTCTGAGTTACCATCTCACACCTGTCAGAATGGCTAAGATCAAAAACACCAATGATAGCTTATGCTAGAGAGGATGCAGAGTGAGGAGAACACTCCTCCATTGCTGGTGGGAGTGCAAACTTATACAGTCATTTTGGAAATCAGTGTGGTGGTTTCTCAGAAAACTGGGAATCAACCTACCTCAAGACCTGGCAATACCACTCTTGGGCATATACCCAAAGAATGCACACTCGTACCACAAAGGAATTTGCTCAACTGTATTTATAGCAGTATTATTTGTAATAGCTAGTACTGAAAACAACCTAGATGCCCCTCAACTGAAGAACAGATAAAGAATATGTGATTCATTTACACAATGGAGTACTACTCAGTGGTTAAAAACAATGACATCTTGAAATTTGCATGCAAATAGATGGACCTGGGGAAAAAAACATCCTGAATGAGGAAACACAAAGCCAGATAGACGAACATGGTATATAGTCACTCATAAATGGATATTAGATGTAAAGCAAAGGATAACCAGCCTATAGTCCATGATCCCAGAAGAAATGGGTGACAAGGAGGACCCCAAGCTAGACATACATGGATCCCCCTGGAAAGGGAAAACAGACAAGATCTCCTGAGAAAATTGGAAGGGGGGGGGAGAAGAAGAGGGGGAGAGGAGAAAGAGAGGGAGGAGGACACCATGAGGAAATGGGATGTCCAAGGGAAAGAGGGAGAGAGAAGAAAGAGACATCTTGATTGAGGGAGCTGGCTCTAGGGAAATTTCCCGCGTTCCTCAGGGTGACCCCAGCTAAGAGTCTAAGCAACAGTGGAAAGGGTACCTAAACAGACCTTCCCCCATAATCAAACTGAAGACTACCTTGTCATCATAGAACCTTCTTCCAGCAACTGATGGAAGCAGACACAGAGATCCACATCAAATCCCTGGGCCAAGCATCTGGAAACCAGTCCAAGAGAGGGAGGAGGGATAATGTGAGCAAAGGGGTCAAGACCATGATAATGATACCCACAGAAACAGCTGACTTGAGCTAGTTTGAGCTCATTGACTCTGGACTGATAGTGGGGCAACCTGCATAGGACCAAACTAGGCCCTCTGAATGTGGGGGACAGTTGCAAGGCTTGGGCCGTCTGTGGGACCACTGGCGGTGGGACCAGGATTTATCTCTAGTGTTTAAACTGGCTTATCGCGCCCATTCTCTTTGGAGGGATCCCTTGCTTAGCCTAGATATAGGGGGAGGGCTTTGGTCCTGCCTCGAAGTGATGTGTCCAACTTTGTTGACTCCCTTGGGAAAAGCTTACTCTTTCTGAGGAGCGGATGGGGTGGGGTGGTGGGAGGAGTGGTACAGCAGGAGGGAAGGGACTGGGGACAGGAAGAGCTATGTAAAATGAGAAAAGATTGTGTTTAAAAAGATAAATAATTTAAAAAGAAGAACACTTTTAGTAGAGGATAGGCTTTCTTTCAGTACTTCCCTTGGCAGAGTCTGATCATTTATTAGAGCATGCGGAAGCACAGAAGTAAAAATATTTTTTTAAAAAATGAAAGAAAACCTATTTAATTAATAGTGGTTATTAACATAAAATTAAAGCTAAGAATTCATTATTTTAATATTTGTGATATTCAATATTTAGCACAATTTTAAGTCTGAGCTCAAGATGACTTATCTAGTAGGCAACAGGATACATAATTGTGGGTTTACTCTTAACTGGAATTTTGTTTTAAAGTACAAACATTTATGGGACTTAAGAAAACAAAGTGGCTTAAAGAACAACTATTTGGTTTTCTTATTCCAGAGATGGAAAATGTTGGACAAGAACAGATCTACACTCCGGTGTCAATAGAAGGCTGACAGTTTTCTGACAACATCCGTCAACAGTGAGCAGGTTAAAGTGGCATCTCTCTGAAAAGCCCAGGACCATCGATATTTCTAAGAGAAATATCCATTCTAAGTAGATTCAGAAGACCTAGTACTCTCATAGCACATGAGAGTATGGTTTCAGAATATTTTACAAAAACATCATTTAATATTAATTTATAACTGCATAGGGTCAACACTAGTGCTTTTCAAAGTTTAAACTAAAGTTACCTAGAACTGTGGACTGGATTCATTCAAAATATTGCCAAAGAGTGATTGAAGAAATAAACAGGAATCCACATATCCACTAGTAGATCCTGATTTTCTCTCAGCTGCGTTCTCTATGAAGAACATCTCTGAATTATAATATATACACTGATATTAAGAATAATGCAATGATATGAGAGACCAGATTTCTCACAGGCATGAATGAAGCCAACCCTCATACCTGAAGAAAAGAGACAAAATTAATAGAAGTAGTTAAAAGAGCATTCTGCAAATTCCTCCCTGAACTGGAATCTTTCTAGGTCTCAACAAGTATCTGTAGGTGCAGCTGAATGAGATGGGTATGTGAAACAATTTTTCTTTTTTCTTTTATTATTTTATTACTTAAAAAAAATTCCCCCTCCCCACACACTCCCGGCCCTCCCCCTCCAATCCTAAGAGAAGACAAGGCACTCTGCCCTGTGGCAAGTCCAAGGCCCTCCCCAACTACATCTAGGTTGAGCAAGGTATACATCCAAAGAGAATAGGATTCCAAAAATCCAGTCCATGAAGTAGAGACAAATGCCAGTGCCACTGCCAGTGGCTCCTCAGTCTGCCCCAACTGTCAACCACATTCAGAGGGACTAGTTTGATCCCATGCTTGTTCACTCCCAGTCCAGTTGGAGTTGGTGAGCTCCTATTAGCTCAGGCACATTGTCTGAGTGAGTGAAGCCCTCATGGTCTTGACCTCCTTGCTCATAGTCTCACTCCTTCCACTCTTCAACTGGACCTTGGGAGCTCAGTCCAATGCTCCTATGTGGGTCTCTGCCTCTGTTTCCATCTGTTGTTGGATGAAGTTTCTATGGTGATATTTAAGATAATTATCAGTCTGAATACAGGGCAAGGCCAGTTCAGGTACCTTCTCCTCTATTGCTTAGGGTTTTAGCTGGGGTCATCTTTGTGGATTCCTGGGAATTTTTCTAGGGCCAGATTTCTTTCAAACCCCATAATGGCTCCCTCAAGCAAGATATTTTTTTACTTGCTCTTATATTTGTCCTTCCCCCACCTCGAATACCCCATTCCTTCAAGTTCTCCTCAACCCTGCCCCACTCCCCTTCCTTCTATCCTCCACCCCCATGCTCCCAATTTTGTCAGGCAATCTTTTCTGAATCCAATTTCCAGGTGGGCCCATATATGTTTTCGTTTGGGTTCACCTTATTACTTAGCTTCTCTAGGATCATGAGCCATAGGCTCAGTGCCCTTTGTTTATGGCTAGAGTCCACTTATGAGTGAGTACATTCCATATTCACTCTTTTGGGTCTCAGTTACCTCACTCAGGATAGTGTTTTCTAATTCCATCCATTTCCATGCAAAATTCAAGATGTCATTATTTTCTACCACTGCGTAGTATTCTAATGTGTAAATGTGCCACACTTTCTCTATCCATTCTTCAGTTGAGGGGCATCTAAGTTATTTCCAGGTTCTGACTATTACAAATAATGCTGCTATGAACATAGTTGAACAAATGCTTTTATAGTATGATTGGGCATCTTTTGGGTATATTCCCAAGAGTGGTATTGCTGGATCCTGAGGTAGGTTGATTCCCAGTTTTCTGAGAAACTGCTATAATGATTTCCAAAGTGGTTGCACAAGTTTCCATTCCCACCAGCAATGGATGAGTGTTCCCCTTACTCCACATCCTCTTCAGCATTACCTCATTGGAGTTTTTTATTTTAGCCATTCTGACAGGTGTAAAATGGTATCTCAGAGATGTTTTGATTTGCATTTCCCTGATAGCTAAGGAAGTTGAACGTGTCCTTTTGGCCATTTGAAATTCTTCTGTTGAGAATTCTCTGTTTAGTTAAGTGCCCCATTTTTTATTGGTTTATTTAGAATTGTTGTGTCTAATTTCTTGAGCTCTTTATTTATTTATTTTTTTTGGAGATCAGTCATTTGCCTGATGTGGGGTTGGTAAAGATCTTTTCCCATTCAGTAGGGTGCCTTTTTTATTATTTTAAATTTATTTATTTATAAAAGATTTCTGTCTCTTCCCCGCCACCGCCTCCCATTTCCCTCCCCTTCCCCCAATCAAGTCCCCCTCCCTCATCAGCCCAAAGAGCAATCAGGGTTCCCTGCCCTGTGGGAAGTCCAAGGACCACCCACCTTCATCCAGGTCTAGTAATATGAGCATCCAAACTGCCTAGGCTCCCACAAAGCCAGTATGTGCTGCCTTTTTATCTTATTGACCGTGTCCTTTGCTTTACAGAAGCTTCTCAGTTTCAGGAGGTCCCATTTATTTATTGTTTCTCTTATTGTCTGTGCTACTGGGGTTATACTTAGGAAGTGGTCTCTTGTGCCCATGTATTTCAGACTTCCTTCCCACTTTCTCTTCTATCACGTTCAGTGTGGTCAGATTTATATTGAGGTCTTTAATCCATTTGAACTTGAGTTTTGTGCATAGTGATAGATATGGGTCTATTTTCATTCTACTACAGATTGACATCCAGTTATGCCAGCACTGGTTGTTGAGGATGCTTTCTTTTTTCCATTATATAATTTTAGCTTCTTTGTCAAAAATCAGGTGTTCATAGGTATGTGGATTAATATCTGGGTCTTCAATTTGATTCCATTGGTCAACCAACGTCTCTGTTTTTATGCCAATACCAAGCTGTTTTCATTACTGTAGCTCTGTAACAGAGCTTGATGTCTGGGATGGTAATGCCTCTGGAAGTTTCTTTATTGTACAGGATTGTTTTGGCTATCCTGGGTTTTTTGTTGTTGTTGTTGTTGTTTTTCCATACAAACTTGATTATTGTTCTTTTAAGGTCTGTGAAGAATTATGTTGGGATTTTGGTGGGGATTGCATTAAATCTATAGATTGCTTTTGGTAGGATTGCCATTTTTACTATGTTGATCTTTCCTATCCAAGAGCATGGGAGATCTTTTCATTTTTCGGTGTCTTCTTCAATTTCTTTCTTCAAAGACTTAAAGCTCTTATCATATAGGTCTTTCACTTCTTTGGTTAGTGTTACCCCCAAGAGATTTTATGTTATTTGTGGCTATTGTGAAAGGTGATGTTTCTCTGATGTCCCTCTCAGCTTCTTTATCCTTTGTGTATAGGAGGGCTACTGATATTTTTTGAGTTGATCTTGTATCCTGCCACATCACTGAAGGCATTTATCAGCTACAGGAGTTCTCTCATAGAGTTTTTTGGGTTACTGATGTACACTATCATATCATCTGCAAATAACAAAAGTTTGGCTTCTTGCTTTCCAATTTGAATCTTCTTGATCTCCTTATGTTGTCTTGTTGCTATTGTTAAAACTTCAAGAACTGTATTGAAGAGATATGGAGAGAGTGGATAGTTCCTGATTTTAGTGGTATCACTTTGAGCTTCTCTCCATTCAATTTGATGTTAGCTGTTGGCTTGCTGTATATTGCTTTTATTATATTTAGGTATGATCCTTGTATCCCTAATCTCTCCAACACCTTTACCATGAAGGGGTATTGTATTTTGTCAAATGCTTTTTCAGCATCTAATAAAATGATCATATGGGTTTTTCCTTTTTTTTTTCAAGAATAGAATGGCCTTTTATTCAAAATCTTCAAATGTCACCATAGACACGCAAAGAATACCTTTGGTTTAGAAGTTATACGAAGCAGCATATGAAAGGACTGAGATCGTCTTTTAAAAAAAAAAATCTTACCTGTAAACAAAATTAAATCTTAACTTCACCAAAATAACGGCTACAACATGACCTTGAATTTTTTTTTTAATCTAAGGAGAGTACTAAGAATTACTTGAAGCTTTATAAGGTAGCTGACTTTTGCTTTCAGAATATGATTCATTTTCATACAAACAAGAAAAATGACATGAATGTTTGCACAAAAGCTACAGTTGCTTCTATCAGTCAGCTTTGTGTTTTTAGTGTATGTGGTGCCTCACTTCCAATATCATTTTTCTTCTTTCAGTTTATTTATATAATGGATTACATTGATAGATTTTTGTATGTTGAACCAGCCCTGAATCTCTGGGATGAAGCCTACTTGATCATGATGGATGATTTTTTTTGATGTGTACTTGAATTTCTTATTTTTTTTCCTTGACACAGGGTTAGTTCAGTAGTTGACTGTTCAGTCTTCATGAGTTTGTAGGCTTTCTGGTAGTAGTATTGTTGTTAAATAACTTTAATCTATGGTGATCTGATAAGACACAGGTGCTTACTCCAATTTTTTGTATCTGTGGAGGTTTGCTTTGTTACTGAGTATGTGATCAGTTTTAGAGAAAGTTCCATGAGGTGCTGAGAAGAAGATATATACTTTTTTGTTTGGGTATAATGTTTATAGATGTCTGTTAAGTCCATTTGATTCATTACATCTGTTAGTTCTCTTATTTCTCTGTTAAATTTCTGTCTGGTTCACCTGCCCATTGGTGAGAAAGGAGTGTTAAAATCTACTATTTGTATGTGAGGTTTGATGTGTGATTTAAGTTTGAATAATGTTTCTTTTACATATGTGGGTGCTCTTGTATTAGGGGCATAGATATTCAGGATTGAGACTTAGTCTTGATGAATTGTTCCTGTCATGAGTATAAAGCATCCTTCTCCATCTTTTCTGATTGCTTTTAGTTTGAAATCAATTTTGTTAGATATTAGGATAGCCACACCTGCTTGTTTCTTAGGTCCATTTGATTGTAAAACCTTTTCCCAACAGTTTACTCTGAGGTAGTGTTTGCCTTTGAGGTTGAGGTGTGTTTCTTATAAATAGCAGAAGGCTGGATCCTTTTTTTTTTCTTTATCCATTCTCTCAGCTTGTGGCTTTTTATAGGTGAATTAAGCGATATTAATGACCAGTGGTTTTTAACTCTGGTTATTTTTCAGTAGTAATGTTTGTGTGTTTCCCTTCATGGGTTATGCTGGTGGAGGTTATCAAATGTCTGTGTTAATCCAGGTGTAGTTAGCTTCCTTGGCTTGAGGTTTTCCTTCTAGTACTTTATGTAAGGCTGGGATTTTGAATACGTATTGTTTAAATGTGTTTGTCCTGGAATATCTTGTTTTCTCCATTGATGGTGAATGAAAGCTTTGCTGGATATAGTAGTCTGGGCTTGCATCCATGGTTTCTTGGTGTCTGGAGCACATCTATCCAGGACCTTCTGGCTTTCATGGTTTCCACTGAGAAGTCGGGTGTAATTCTGATAGTTTTACCTTTATATGTTACTTGACCTTTTTCCTTTGTAGCTCTTAATATTCTTTCTTTATTCTGTATGTTTTGTGTCGATTATTATATGGCGAGAAGATGTATTTCTTTTTATTCAGTCTATTTGGTGTTCTGTTAGCTTCTTGTACCTTCATAGGAATATCCTTCTTTAGGTTGAGAACATTTTCTTCTATAATTTTGTTCAATATATTTTCTGTGCCTTTGAGCTGGAGTTCTTCTTCTTCTAGCCCTATTATTCTTAGGTTTGGTCTTTTCATGATTTCCTGAATGTTTTTATGTTAAAAATTTATTGGATTTAATGTTTTCTTTAACCAATGAGTCTATTTCCTCTATTGTATCTTCAGTGCCTGGGATTCTTTCTTCTATCTCTTGTATTGTGTTGGTTATACTTGTCTCTGTAGTTCCTGTTCTTTTACCCAGATTTTTCATATCCAGAATTCCCTCAGTTTGTGTTTTCTTTATAACCTCTATTTCAGTCTTTAAGTCTTAAACTGTTTCCTTCACCTGCTTGACTGTTTTTTCTTGGTTTTCTTGGGTTTCTTTGAGGGATTTATTAATTTCTTCCAACTTTTTGTTTGTCTTCTCTTCCATTTCTTTAAGGGAGTTTTTCACTTCTTCTTTAAAGGTCTCCATCATTTTTATAAAGTTATTTTTAAAGTCATTTTCTTCTACCTCTTCTGTGTTGGGATGATCAAGTCTTCCTGTTGTGTGTCTGCTGGGTTCTGGTGTTACCATGTTGCTATTTAGGATGTTGGATGAATTCTTGCATTGGCACCTACTCATCTTTTCCTTCAAATGAGGCCAGCAGTGTCTTAGTGTCTTGGTCCAATCCTTGCTGTGGCTGTCGCTTAGGTCCCCTCAGTATTGGAATACTCCTTGCTGGCTGGCTTTCATCTCCCCTCAGTATTGGAATAATCTGTGTTCCAGGGTTCCACTCGTAAAACAATTTTTTGAGATATTCTCAGATATTAAAGAGGAATGAAAATGAGATAAGGTTCAATGAATTTTATAAAATCTACACTCCAAAAACCACTATTTTCAGATTCAATGACTGTCCAAATACCCAATTTTTTAGCAGAGATAAAAGAAATGAGAAAAGTTATCCTAACATTTTTCCCTAATTAGTAATTTCCTATAAAGTTTTGTGAATGTGAGAGGGGACTTTGAAATGATGAAGAAATTGATCTTAATTATCCATCCTCGTTTATAAACTACTAGGTCTTTTTTAAATTCATGGGATTGCTTTATTCGTGATACTTTTCCCATTCATTCTCCTCAGTTGACCTTTGGACCTTTGACGCCACTCTGAGTCATCTTCAGATGGCGCCCAGGACACATCTGTGAGCAGTGCCAGGGTCTCTTTGATGGTTCATATCAGCTGGACTTCTCCAAGAATGAAAGGGGTGCTAGATTACTGTCCAGCTTGAGTAGAGAGATGGAGAGGAACAGATGTGTGCAGCCTTTGAGTCATATAGTCATATACTGATGCTCCTTGAGTGACCTGTTCAGTTCTAATACCACAGTCGTGAGGGAGACTGCAGATGTGTCATGGTTCAGACTGATATCGATTCTTTTCTGGTCTTGATATTTATACAACTGAGGACATGTAGTCCTTTGGAGGGTGCGTGTTACCACCTTAAAAGGGGAGGCTATTAACAGGATGAGATTTCACTCTGAACTCATTCCAGCAAAGTTGAAATTTTTCACAACACCATCCTGAGATTGCTGCTTTTAAAGATTTTGTTCAGACGGTAAACCCATCCAAATACACAACTGATGTGTTCCTTTCAGAAGTGTGGAAGGTGTATTTTAGTTATCCATTCTTACAGGCTTCCTGCAGTATACTGAAAAATTGTTCCTCCAAGGGATCATTGGCATGGTTATCTCAGCATCAGTTTGACGTGGTTATAAGTGAGGCTTCCTAACTTTTGTTATTTATTTCTGAGTGTGATTGATGTTGTAATGAGATATTATTCCACCTATTCCCTTATTTGTCTGTGTATCACTTATATGGTTCTGTCATAACAAGGTATTTCAGAAACACAGGGCAACTTCATAGTTTAGTTTTGTTTCTCAAATATGAGAATGTGGCACTAGTAGAACCTGGATTTCTCTCAGCTGCATTCTCTGTGAAGAACATCCAGTTTAATAATCTTTTTTTAAATTTTATTTTACATTTCATCCAAAGTTATCCCTCCCACCATCACTCCCACCCCATTCATCCTCCCCTGTGGATGCTTTATTCCAGAAAAAGAAAAAAGTCACAATTGGGGCACACAAACCTTATCAGCTATGGCTTTGACCACATCCAGAGATCAGGTTTCTGAAATTGTGGCAATGGGGGCTGGCTTTCGGCCTCTTCTTTACATAAAATCAAGCACCAGGTGTGGAACAAAGAGCTTTTACAACCTGGAAGTCAGGCCTAAAGTCACATTACATTTTAAGCTTTTTAAAAAAGATTTATTTATTATGTTTACAGTATTCTGTCTGCATGTCTGCTGCAGGCCAGAAGAGAGCACCAAATCTCACTACAGATTGCTGTGAGCCACCATGTGGTTACTGGGATTGAACTCAGGACCTCTGGAAGAGCAGTCAGTGCTCTCAACCTCTGAGTCATCTCTCCAGCCCCCATTTTAAGTTTTATAACTTTTGGTTATAGGTTATTAACTTACGATATTTGTGACATCCTGTGGCTGGCATGGCCACCTTCCACTGTCCCTGGAAGAATGCAAGGCAGAAAGTAGAGTCACATAGGGGAACAATTATTTTTTTTTTACAGTTAAAAATTAAGGGAATGCAAGAGAGTTCCATAGAGGCGATAGTTAGGAGCTAACCTTTGTCTGCAGTACTTGCCTAGCTGGGAAGCTGGAGGGCAGGAGACAATCGTTAAAAGTTTACCTCTGTACACAGTGGCTGCCAGGAAGTCTGTGCTTAGGAGAGAAAGTGGTTGTTAAAGGTTGACAGTAGTTGCAAGATTTATTGTTTTTTCTTCCAAAATGTATGTGGGCTTACAGTTTTATATTTCTCTATTCCTAGAATGCACCATTTGTTTCTATATTCTATTATCGACTCTTCAATCTCATCCAACTGGGAACTTTTAACTATGGATTATTTTCAAGATGATTTCTTCCCTTGCTGTACTGTCTAGTTGATAATAATAGTGTCAGTTTAAGTAGAGTTTTGACGGTAGATAACAACCACAAGGAAATGTGACACAGCCATTATCTATCAGCTTCACTTCAGGAGCTGTATGAATAGATCACGGTTCGGGTTAATGACTAAAGCAAACTATTGAGTCCCAGGACCCAGGTCAAGATCTTTTAATCTTGATGCTAGGAGACAGACTCACAGGTTTCAGTGTGCATCACAACTGAATCAAAAGTCTTAAAATGAATTCAGATTAGATTAAGATGTTTTGATAACAGCTTTAAGATAAAAAAAAACTAAAAAACAATATAAAATTCATAGGAACACATCACATTCGTTAGCCTAGGGATCAAAACTCAGCACCTCAATTAATATTAATTAGCTGAATTCCTTGCTAGAGTTGGTTCATGATCAAAGATGATGATTAATTTGCTATACCCATTTCTACATTCAATCTCCTGATACAAAAATTTTGTAAGCATGCTCCCTAAAGACCTAAACAGAGCTGACCGATTATGTTTCATATGTAAAACTTTAGGCTTGTGATTCCTTATGAGATTACATTTCAAGATACTTAAAAAGTGATTGATTCATTCTCTGTAAGCTCAATATGCAGCCTGCCAGCAAAATACCTGGTAAGGAAAATACCCTGGTCCCTCATGCCCTCCTAACCTATAAAAAAGTTACTTAAGGGTAAATCTATATGAATTTTTAAGATGATTTTGCTTTAATTATGTAAGGTAAATGAAAAATATATTTTAACCTGTTTCCAATATAATCATTTATTTCAAAAATAGAATGTAACTACATTGTAATTCTTATATTTCATGAAAGATTTTGTTGGGTGTATAAACTGTAGAGGAAAAATAAGGTCAGAAAAAGAATGAAGATAATACAGAAGTGTCGATTGCATTGGGTGGGTTACTCAGTCTAGGGGTTTGTTATCAATCAGTTATTCCAGGGTCTCGGAGGGGCGCTACCTGGAAGGGAATGAGCTAGGACAGAAGAAGGAGGCCAAGCAGATTTGTCAAAGCCCCCGTTTATTAGGATCATGGTTGCTGCTTATATAGGCCCTGCATGAGGACTTGGTGGGCAGGGCATGGGATCTCGACGCGTGGTCCCGGTCACGTAGGCCAGGTTCATCACATAGGCCAAGAGGTTACATTCGGACAGGTAGGCCAAGAAGTCCCAAGTTGCCACACCTGGTTCCCTGGATAGCTGGAATGTGAGGCACGTTCCGCTAACAGATAACAGTTAATTGGGTGTGGGGCAGGTTCTGTCAATAGAACATAATTATGGGTGTGGGGTTCTCTGCAGACTCCCCAGGATGATGGTTCCTGTAATGATTTTAAGGGGGGAAATGGCTCGTGACATATCCCCCTCTCTTATATAAAGGCAAGCAGTTATTAAGTGGAGGGCATGAGGTCAGAGTCAACCATGGTGTCAGATATAAAGGAGAAAGGACTGGGACAAGTAGAGACCCTCCTCTCGAATGGTGAAGCAATTTACCTCTCCTGGGAACAGAGGGGTGTCCAATGATTCTTAGGTCGAGTGGGGACCATGTCTTTTTTTTTTCTTTCTTTTCCCCTTACCCGTCTAAGGGTTCCCAGGACCCTGTCTTAGGTTGGGGGATATCCTGCCATAAGTCGCCTATCCTTGGAGCTCCTCAAATAAAAGGTATCTAGCAGGATTAAAGTAAGCAGACCACAGGACACCATGTCTTAGGCCATGTGGAGAGAGTTCCTCATACCTGGCACCATGCCATGTTGAGCCGGCCTTTACAGCCTCTGTATGGTGTGCTATTCAGGTGAGGATCCACACTAACTCCCGTCATTGGGCCCCTGCGTCTATCATTCATTAATGAAAAACTGTGAGGAGCTCCTCAAACAAAAGATATAATGATATAATTTTGGGCACCAATAACTCCATCTTCCAGACAAGAAGAAAGGGGCACCTTCCAAACCCAGTATTCACCTTTTAAGTCTGGCCTTTGGTATATCTCCTTCCTAAATGCCTATTCCACATAAAATTACCTGTGCTGTCTGCCAAAAATTAGTGCAGTGTAAAGGGATCTAAATCTAAAATTTTTAACATATGCATTAAACCCAAACACTTTACAGCATGTCAAACCTTTCCCAAAATCCATAAGCAGTTACAAATATTACTAGATCAATTGCAGTAAGAATACAATGACATACATTGTTGTCATCAAATACCACCAGTTCCAGTCTCTGAGCAACAGTGACAGGAACCCCAATCTTCCCCCTTCTTAAGTGAAGAGAGGTTAATATTTTAATTAAAATGAGTTTTGTGTCCCAAGGATTAAAACAGTCAGATGTTTGGTCTGCACCTTAGCTCCAAAGCAAACCAGAATTCAAACTGCAGAAGGAGCTCAGCATTTGTGCTTAAGGGCAGGTGGGATTCCTGGGTGAGGTGAGCTGGATTCAGCTATCTGAAGCACATCCTGGCACTTATCTCAGCTGGGTCTCCCTGGACTCTGGAGGCAGGATGACACCCTGCAGAGTGGCATAGCAGGTTCTGTTATCAGGCACTCCTCTCCTTGGGGGCAGGGAAGGCCTGATCAAGGACCTTTCCCCAATCTTCTCTGGAAGTCCTCAGTGGGATGTCCGCAGCCTCGACATCAGGTCCAGCTTTTATTTTCTTTCTGTGAAAAAAGCATAAACACATCCTCGACCCCAAATATATATAGGTCGGGTTTTTTCATAATGTATTGCAAGGGCTTTTTTACCTTGCCTTAGCAAAGATCAGCTTGGTGTTATCAGGCCAGATCCATTTGCATCTGGATCTGCTTGCAACTTCTATGAGTTGCTTTGAAGGAGCCTTGTTATGCTCCACAATTTTTTATTATTATTATTATTACCATTAACCATATATGCAGTTCCTCCATTGGAAGAGCCATTTGTAAAATTTTAGCATAAAATCCTTTAAGGGATTTTTTGCTATAAAATTAGTAAAATACAGGTGTGTAAATTGTAGCAATTATTATTCCTTTAAAAACGGCGGCGGTGGGTGTGTAGACGAACACAGGATAGACGAGACACGCGCAAAAGGAAAAGACAAGACACGCGGCTCCCACGTGGGTGCACTTTAATGGGGGGAGGGTAACACGATAAGGGATGGGGTGTGCAGGACACACAAGGGTGGGGCCAGGAGAGGGGTAAGAGAGAGAGCGAGACCTCGTGGAAGCTCGCTTTTAACGGGGGGCGCAAGGTTATCTGGGATACCTGTACCTGAGCACAGGTGATGGTACTCCAAGAGGAGTATGGGAACTGTAGTTTTCAAGGGAACAACATTCCAACCTTTTTGATTTATTTAAAAAAAAGAAAAAATTGGGGGAATAGGGGTCTTGGGGTATAGGGAGTATGGGAATGGGGGCGTAGCCCGGTCTCTCATGACTGCTTCCTGCTGACTTTGGGCGTCGAGGGGTCCAGGGGATGTCCGGTGAATGTCCGGTGTTTTGTTGGTGGTGGTGGTGGGGGGTGTCCGATGTCCTGTTGGTCCGCTGGCATCCTGAGATGGCTGATTGAAGAGGTCACCTCCGTCCGAGTTCTTCTTTTGAGTAGCTGGTTAAGATGCTGCTTAGGTGGGCTGACCTGTTAAATGATTTTGTTAAAGATCTGCTTACCGCTGGAGTCCTTGGCTTCGTATTTGATAATCTGTAATGACAGCTGAATGGTTATTTAGAAATTTGAAGAAGGAAAGATGTATTAACGCAGGAAGATCAGGTGTCAGGAGTAGGGGGTGAAATGAAAAGGGGGCCCTTGGGGAGAGCCCGAAGCCTGAGAAGGAGAAAAATGGACGGGATTAGGGCGTGAGGTTTTAGAGATTCCAGGAGTTGACCGAGGGGGGGAACCAGGAGTTAGTTTTAGATGGTCTAGAGCCCATGGCAATTATGGCACTACCGCCGGAGGCACAGAGGGTGCCACGACGAACACGGCAAGTTCTGGTCACGGGCGTCCCCGGTAATCAGAAGGCTGTGCTAAGGCAGGCTAACTGTCCCGACCCGGCAGCCGACAGGGAAGAAACCCGGCCGGGAGGAGCCGATAAACGGATAAACGGCCCGACCTCGGCACCGACGGGAACCAAACCTGGCCGGGAGGAGGCAGTTACGCCGTTTTGGGGCTGACCGTACAGCCGGAAGGGCCGCCAAAGGTAGGAAGGAAGAACAGGAGGAAAACCAGGGCCCAAACCCTGGAGAGAACGGCTGAGAGGACCAAACTCTCAGTGGCGTCAGAACCAAATTTGCCAGAGGCAAAAGACCAGGAGAAGGGTGGGGGGGGCGGGAAGGAAGGCAACTCCAACCCGGGTTTGCCAGGGGAAGGTGGCCGGGCGTCCCCAAGCGTACCAAGGAAGGAGAAGCCCGCGGGGGGTAGACTCACGAATCAGTTGGAGATGGCCGTGGTGAGAAGCGGTGGCTGAAGGTCCCGGTTCTGACTCTGTGTCCGGCGTGAGGTCCTGGGCTCCGGGAGGCGCCAGAGGCCCGGAGTCCGGACCTCGGGTGGAGAGTCCGGCACGGAGAAGTCCCCGAGTCAAACGGCACCAATATTATTCCTTTAAAAACGGCGGCGGTGGGTGTGTAGACGAACACAGGATAGACGAGACACGCGCAAAAGGAAAAGACAAGACACGCGGCTCCCACGTGGGTGCACTTTAATGGGGGGAGGGTAACACGATAAGGGATGGGGTGTGCAGGACACACAAGGGTGGGGCCAGGAGAGGGGTAAGAGAGAGAGCAAGACCTCGTGGAAGCTCGCTTTTAACGGGGGGCGCAAGGTTATCTGGGATACCTGTACCTGAGCACAGGTGATGGTACTCCAAGAGGAGTATGGGAACTGTAGTTTTCAAGGGAACAACATTCCAACCTTTTTGATTTATTTAAAAAAAAGAAAAAATTGGGGGAATAGGGGTCTTGGGGTATAGGGAGTATGGGAATGGGGGCGTAGCCCGGTCTCTCATGACTGCTTCCTGCTGACTTTGGGCGTCGAGGGGTCCAGGGGATGTCCGGTGAATGTCCGGTGTTTTGTTGGTGGTGGTGGTGGGGGGTGTCCGATGTCCTGTTGGTCCGCTGGCATCCTGAGATGGCTGATTGAAGAGGTCACCTCCGTCCGAGTTCTTCTTTTGAGTAGCTGGTTAAGATGCTGGAAGGCAAAAATCACATTAGTGGAGAAAAAAATTAGGGAGGAGATCTGGAAGACTTGGAAGAAACTTAGGGGTGAAAAAAAATTAGGGAGGAGAGGAGATCTGGAAGACTTGGAAGAAACTTAGGGGTGGGAGAGATCCTAGGAATGAAAGAAAGGAGAAGAGAGAAAAGAAAATTAAATGATACTTATTTTGTTACTGATCCGCTTGTGTTTTACCTGCTTAGGTGGGCTGACCTGTTAAATGATTTTGTTAAAGATCTGCTTACCGCTGGAGTCCTTGGCTTCGTATTTGATAATCTGTAATGACAGCTGAATGGTTATTTAGAAATTTGAAGAAGGAAAGATGTATCAGGTGGGGGGGGCTAAGCCTGGTGTCTTTTGGAACTTGAGGGAACAGGGTCCCGTCTGGGTTACCGTGTATGAAGGATTATTTTGAGCTGTGGAAATAAATGGCTTAAGGCGTGTCAGGTGGATCCAGTGAGGAATCCCTTTTAACTTGGCAGCTGTGGGAGTTAGAAGAATTACTCTAAAGGGTCCCTGCCATTTAGGAGCAAGAGGTGAGGGGCGTTGACCTGGGGGTGAGAGCAATACCTCATCTCCTATTTTAATTGGTGGAGGACATGGGTTAGTGCAGGGCTGAGGTAGGGTGTGGTCTGCAAAGTCCCATAGAAGTGTGCGTAAGTGTGAGAGAAGAGGAGTGAGCAGATGATCTGGGAGAATAGAAGTTCCCGGTGAGAGGCCGGGTGTTAAGACCGGCCGCCCATACATAAGTTCAAAGGGTGAAATGAAAAGGGGGCCCTTGGGGAGAGCCCGAAGCCTGAGAAGAGCAAGGGGCAGAAGTCTTACCCAATCGAGGTGGAGTTCCTGTGACATCTTCATGAGAGCTTCCTTTAAAGAGCGGTTAGTTCGCTCCACCTTACCTGAAGACTGAGGGTGATAGGGAATGTGGAATTTCCATGGAATTCCAAGTGCCTTGGACAGGTTTTGACAGATCTGTGACGTAAACTCTGGACCGTTATCTGACTGGAGAGAGGTTGGAAATCCGAACCTAGGAATAATCTCTCGGAGTAGAACGTCAGAGACTGTCTGGGCTCTCTTGTTAGAGGTGGGGAAGGCCTCAACCCATCCAGACATTGTATCCACCAGAACCAGGAGATACTTAATTTTCCTGACTGTGGGCATATGAGTAAAATCCAGCTGCCAGTCGGTTCCCGGGAGAGAACCTCTGGCTTGGTGGGTAGGAAAAGGGAAGCTACGATACTTGGTCCTGGGATCTGACTTTTGGCAGATCTGACAGGAAGCAGTGGTGGCTTTTAAAAACCTGATATCGTCAGGAGTGGGTTTGACATGTGTTTTTACAAAATGAAGTAGGGCTTTTTCATTGGGATGAAAAAGCTGGTGTAGGTAGGACAGGATTTGTCGGGTGTTGGGGGGGTGCCTGTGAGAATGTGGGCTGTACTGTAAGTACTCCCTGAGACAGGCCTGTATTCTGGAGTGCTGCCATCTTAGCTGCTCTGTCGGCTCGGTTGTTTCCCTTGGAGACAATGGAACTGTCAGATTGATGAGACCGGCAGTGAATAATTCCTATAGCTTTAGGGAGATAAGAAGCTTTTAGTAAGTTCATAATATGCTCTGAGTTGGTAATGGATCCTCCCTTCGCCGTGAGAAGCCCGCGCTCCTTCCAGATGGCTGCATGAGACAATAGAATATGAAACGCATATTTGGAATCTGTGGGTGTCCCACACGAGAGGGTCTACTTGGGAAGCTGGAAGGGGAAAAGGCATGTTAGTATCAGAAGATCGCGGGGCCAGGAGAAGGAGCAGCTGCATCACCGACGAATCTGGAATGAAACGGGTTGGAGGAGCGAAGGAAATGAAGGCTCCCGACTTGGTTAGAAGGTCTCTACCCAAGAGTGGAACTGGGCAGGTTGGTAAAACCAGGAATGAATGGCTGAGAAAAATAGGAAACGGTTAAGTCTCCGCGGGTGCGGTTGTGTCTGCGGGAAGAGTGAGGTGAAGGTAGGTCAGAACTGGACAGGGAACCAGAACGGCGGAAGTGGCAGCGGCGGAAGCTCCTCGGGGAAAGGGATCTATCTAGACCTGGGAAAATGATTGCGCGGGGGTGGGGAGCGAGAGGGAGACCTGCGGGCAGAAATGTTAAAATGTCTGCGTGGCGGCGGGGAATGAGAGGGGGGCCCGTTAGAGCAGGACGCGCTGCGGGGCGAAGACTTAGAATCTGCGGAAGGAAGAGGAACGGGTGAGACGTCACGGGGCCGAGGGGGGCGGGAAGGGGCGGTCCCACGAGGCCGGGGGGGCGGAGGCTCGTCCGCCGGGTCCATGCCTGTAGCCAACGAGGAGAATACCTGTCGGGAAGATGGATCTTGTGGGGAGGACAGTGCCAAGAACATATGAGCTGGTGAGCAGTGTGAAACCGTAGACGGATCAGTCTTTAAAGCCATGTAAAAAAATTCCATTATATACATAAGCTCTTTCCATTTAGTAGAGCGATGACAAAAATTAGCTAACTCACGTAAGACATCGGGGTCAAATGAGCCCTGGGGAGGCCAGCGGAGATCGTCCTGTAATTTGTAACGGGGCCATGTCTTGGAGCAAAGGCGAACAAGTTTATCCATTTTAATGGACGGGATTAGGGCATGAGGTTTTAAAGATTCCAAGAGTTGAGCGAGAGGGGAACCAGGGGGAATGGTCTTAGATGGTCTAGAACCCATGGCAGATAGAGGAACCGAACGCGGACGAACACAGCAGTTCTAGATCCAGGCGTCCGAGGAAAAAGAAGGCCGTGCTATGGGCGAGATTGACTCGAAACCGGCGACCGACGAGCACCGAACTCGGCCGGCAGGAGGACAATAACACCGTTAGGGCTGACCGAACAGCCGGAAGGGAGTCCGCCCCGTTAGCGGACCCGACGCGGGAGACACAGATAGGAAGGAAGAACAGTAGGAATAAGAAAGAAAGAGGCCAGGGCACCGAACCCTGGAGAGGGCTGAGAGTACCAAACTCTCAGTGGCGTCAGAACCAAATCTGCCAGAGGCAAAAGACCAGGAGAAGGGTGGGGGGCGGGAAGGAAGGCAACTCCAACCCGGGTTTGCCAGGGGAAGCTGGCCAGGCGTCCCCAAGAGTACCAAGGAAGGAGGAGCCCGCGGGGGGTAGACTCACGAATCAGTTGGAGATGGCCGTGGTGAGAAGCGGTGGCTGAAGGTCCCGGTTCTGACTCTGTGTCCAGCGTGAGGTCCCGGGCTCCGGGAGGCGCCAGAGGCCCGGAGTCCGGACCTCGGGTGGAGAGTCCGGCACGGAGAAGTCCCCGAGTCAAACGGCACCAATATTATTCCTTTAAAAACGGCGGCGGTGGGTGTGTAGACGAACACAGGATAGACGAGACACGCGCAAAAGGAAAAGACAAGACACGCGGCTCCCACGTGGGTGCGCTTTAATGGGGGGAGGGTAACACGATAAGGGATGGGGTGTGCAGGACACACAAGGGTGGGGCCAGGAGAGGGGTAAGAGAGAGAGCAAGACCTCGTGGAAGCTCGCTTTTAACGGGGGGCGCAAGGTTATCTGGGATACCTGTACCTGAGCACAGGTGATGGTACTCCAAGAGGAGTATGGGAACTGTAGTTTTCAAGGGAACAACAGCAATGATCTGGGAAAAGATCATCGTTTTTGCCTTTGAATTGAGCAAATACAATTGTCCAGGAATCCATCTTAAAATTATCAATGAATCTATTATTTAGTATAAGAAACATTGATCATAGTCAATATTCTATCAAACCATTTTTTCAGATGTTATCCTGTCCTTTTATATCAGACAGGCTACTGTTCTAAATTAAGAGTTTAATATCTTAATTGGCAAAACTGGGAAGGTTTAGCCATAAACAGCATTTTTTATAAAACTGTTGTAGAATAAGTTTATACTTAATATACATACTCTTGCCTTAGCTGAATTATAATTAATATACTGTATTTGTTGATTATTGTATACTTTACCTGTTGATTTATACTTTACCTGTTTGAGTACCTGTTAGGCAGCCTGTTTAAGGCTTCTATTGGAAACTGTTTTTTGTAAGAATTTTACCTAGCGGCTAAAGGTCTCCCATAAGAATATTATAAGTAGGGCTTTAACCATTGAATATCTAATTAAAAGTTTGTAAGCTATCCTCCTCTTAAGTTTTAAGTCTGCCTTGCAGATAGAAAATGGAAAAATGAAGCATTTTAACTAATAATGCTGGTCTCATTAGAAACCAACATGTAGCAAAATGAAAATAGATCTATATCCATATCCATGAACAAAATTTAAGTTTAAATGAGCCAAAGGCCTCAGCATATAAAAATTTATGTTGAACCTCACAGAGAAAAAATTTTTGAAGCACACCTTGTCACATCGTAAACACAGCCTCAGTGGCACAAACATTGTGAGAAACCATAAATTATATCTACTGAACTTGAGAACCTTTTGTATAACAAGGCTATAGAGTGGGGAAAGATCCCCACTTATCATAAATCCATTCCAAAAATATATGAAGAACTCAAGAAATTAGTCATCAAAAATTTAATCCAATAAAAATATTTGTTATAGACCTAAACTGAAAAACTCTCAATAAACGAACTCAAAAATGACTGAGAGACACCTAAAATGTTTGAATATAACATCCTTTAACTGTCAGAGAAATGTAAATCAAAACTCTGAGATTTTATCTTATCCTTGTAAAAATGACCAAGATTAAAAATTATTGTCAACAACCTATCCTTAAGAAAACGTGGGTAGGGAAAAAACTCACTGGAAGTGAGCTGCAGCCTATGGCGGCAGCTGCGGCGCTGGTAGCGGTGACCGGTGTTGGAAGTGCATACTGGCACAGTCATCCCTGGATCACACACAGCACTGAAAAGCCTGGATAAATCCAGACCCTCCCAGCAGGAAGAGAAAAATCAAAAATCCAGGACTAGCCTGTGAGGGCACCAGACCTCATCCCAGATGGTTGTGAGCCACCACATGGTTGCTGGGAATTGAACTCAGGACCTTTGGAAGAGCAGGCAATGCTCTTAACCACTGAGCCATCTCTCCAGCTCCCCCAGCAGGAAGAGGAGAATCAAAAATCCAGGGCTAGCCTGTTCAGCAACTCTGCACCAGGAACTGAAGACAAAGCCAGACTGCAATCTTGAAAAACTAGTTTTCCAGCTGCAATTATCACAGTACTGTTTTAGGAACTAGCTGATTATGACCCTGGGAGTGGTCCAGAGAGGCAGGGACCCGTACCCCTGCGACCATCACTGGGTTTTTGAAATTTTTTATGACCCTCCTGGACCACTGGGCTGTGGCCTCTTTCCTCAAAAATTCTTTTTCCTGGTCACTCGAGGTCGAACTCCTCCCCCACCAACTAAGGCCATGTGCATGACCTCAGCAAGGACGGTCTTTGGTGAGCCTTGGGGGGCCGCGCCCTCCCAAAACCTGAGTGAGAGTCTCCCCAGCACTGAGGGACCTCCATTATGTAAAATTAGGCAAATATCTACCTCAAAACTGAGCAGTACCCCTTTTGGGCCTAAATACAAAGTTGTTTAACCATACCACAAGGACACATGCTCAGCCATGCCCACAGCAGAACTACTTTATCATAGCCAGAATCTAAAAATCCAAATGTACCTCTTTTACATCTAGGATAAATGAGACATCATCCTTTTAAAATATCCATGAATACCACAAAATATCTTGGAGTAACTTTAAGCAAGCAGGACAGAAGTTTTTGGGTCCCGTCTTCTCTGCCTGTGAAGGCGGAAATGTTTTGTATTTTTAACCATTATCACTTGGTAAGAGTATAACTCTGGCCCTTGATAAACTTAAGAGGCCTGAGTCTCAGCATTCCATCCTGAAGCCACACCTGGCAGCAGAAAAGAATCTCAAGCTGAAACAATACTACTCCCACCCAAGAGCGGGCCATACAAATGGAAAAACTTGTTGGATAAGAATTTTAAATCTTGAAAGATCCCCTACTTTCTTGCGAAAGCAGAAAAAACACAGCAAAAATGACAATTTCACTGAAAGCAGTTTACGGATTCACTGTAAATGTCCATTAAAAATTATAGCGACATTTCTCACAGAACTCACATACAGATTTAACGTAAATGTTCATAAAATTATAGCAAAACTTTTCACAGAACTCAAAAGAACAATACAGAACTCAAAAGAACAATCCTCAACCTTATACGAAAGAAATAAAAACTCAGGATAGCCTAAACAATTCTAAAAATCCTCTGAATGCATCACAATCTTTGACTTCAAAACTTTTTCTACAGAAAACACAGTACTGAACTTAATCTACCTTAGATATAAACTTATACACCTACAAACTAAAGATTTTTGACCAAGAAGCAAGATTTTTGAAATGGAAAAGAAGCATATTTACTGTCCTAAATGAAGCTGCAGCATTTTGAGTCTTGACTCCTTTATAGCAAACCGGCCTGTCAGCTTTCGCTCCATATGGCAGGGGGTTAAAGACATAGGCTCTCTAGCCCTAGCAGCCAGCTTGCTTGGCAGGCATAGCTGTGTGGATTGTACCCTAACTTCTCGCATCTCGAGGGACTCCCTTTTGAGTATGCAAGCAAACACATAAAGCAAACACATAAATCTCTGTTTTTGACTCTTACCCCTCTGTCCCTGAGTGAATGCTTAAATTCCTGTATGAATTTCTCTTCCTTTGAAAGTGACTGTCTCATCCCTTATGGGACAACGGGTGAACCTGCGCCTACCTCTCGTCCTGCGTATCTGTCCGAGTCCTACAGCCGCAGAACCTTCTTTTTTCTTCTTGTTGTCCCGGGACTGCGCGATGTCGTCCGATAGCTAACCTTACTCCGAGTCACTGGTTCGGGCGCCACTGTCGATTGCGTTGGGTGGGTTACTCAGTGTAGGGGTTTGTAACCCACCCTTGCAATCAGTTATTCCAGGGTCTCGGAGGGGAGCTACCTGGAAGGGAATGAGCTAGGACAGAAGAAGGAGGCCAAGCAGATTTGTCAAAGCCTCCGTTTATTAGGGTCATGGTTGCTGCTTATATAGGCCCTGCATGAGGACTTGGTGGGCAGGGCACGGGATCTCACCGTGTGGTCCCGGTCACGTAGCTCGGTCAGGTAGGCCAAGTAGTCACGAGTTGCCACACCTGGTTCCCTGGATAGCTGGAATGTGAGGCAGGTTCCGCTAACAGATAAGTTAATTGGGTGTGGGGCAGGTACTGTCAATAGAACATAATTATGGGTGTGAGGTTCCCTGCAGACTCCCCAGGGTGATAGTTCCTATAATGATTTTTAGGGGGGAAATGGCTCATGACATTCAGTACATTTGATTGTGCTGTATGTACCTGTGTGCATATTTATTGTGAACTGCCATTATGTCATAAGTAGAACTTGACTTTGTCATACACTTCTTTCTACATGACTTCTCTAGAGCCACTACAACTAAAGGTGAGAATTGTCCTAAGTATATTAGAAATTGATGTAGAAATATTTTTATATTCATAAGATCCCTTACTATTCTTAGCAAAAAGTTGTTACGCCCAAATCTGTGGGTCCCCACAAAAGCCAACAAAGGAGACCGAGTCCCGTATGTAAAAGCCAAGAGCCTTTATTTTAGTCAAGTTTGTGAAATCAGTCTCTCTGCACATCCAACATATTGGAATATCTGGAGAGCCCCGAGCTCAATTAGAATAGGGTTTTATAGTAGTAAAGGTGGGGGTGAGGAGTCTCTGAGGTTCAGCACCCCTGATTGGCTGACATTTGTCTAGGGATGTCCTGGTGAAGTGCTGGCAGGTGTTTCTATTCACAGTGCTTGGAATGCCAGGAATTTCCTTTGAATGGTCTGCTCTTGGGTGGGGGTTGGGTAACTTGGCCTGCCAGGCATTGTCTCAGGGTAAACTATTGAGAATCTAGGCTCCATTTAAATTATCCATGGCCAGAGTCCCAGGTGATAATAGTTGGAAGTAAAAAACTTTTTTGGATGACCTGCCCAAACTTAGCTTTCATAGCTGGCCCCCAGAAAAGTCATGGATCATCAATGAATGCTTAATTGAGAAATTCTAATTATAAAATCAGAAGTATATAAAAATACCTAAATGCACGATTAATATGCTATATTTAGTTGGCTTTTAAAAATTTTTTCACTTTAAAGGATAATGCTGCAGCTCCTGCAATTTTGACCTAAAGAAACGGAGGATAAATATATGTTAAACTAAACATCTAGGAACTAATCAGTGGTAAGGGCTTGATGTTCTCTTAACATCAGAAAATATTATACTTGTATCTTTGCACCACTGATATCTTCACCTGCAAAGGTAATCAGGCCGACAAGGTTTTTACAAGTCCCAAGGGTCTCTGATGACCAAACTGGGCTGAGGTGTTTTCTGTTCCTTACAGTCTGATAAGGCTAGCTACTGATGCCATGTTTCCTGGCTGCCAGACTTGTTATTGCGGGACAATGTTAATACTCATCTTTGGTCCTTAGACATAAAAGCTGGCTCATCATCTCCATATCCCTCTTTGACTACTTCAGCACCTTGACAGCCTCTGCATGGGCTTAGGTTCCAAATGAAGGAGTTTCATGACCTCAGAGAGCGTTTAATTAAAAGACTTGGGGTGTTCCTCAGTACAATGAAAGATGACAATATGGGAGCCCTTAGTCTCTAAGCTGCAAGCTGCTATGGAGGCAGAATACCTAGCACTGGGGGTTGAGGTTCGGGGAAAGTAAGGGCTTCCCAATGATATCTGTCTAACTGCCGAAATAAAGATGAGATGGGGGCTTCAGGCCTGACTGCTGTATCATGTGATCTGATCATCTCACTCTTCCTGTCTCCATTCCTTGTCATTTAATACCTGTTTGACAGGGACATAAACCAGGTGCCTTCAAAGTCCCTCTGATTAAATAAACGCTCTTTCCTGTCCACGGTTCCCTGTGCTTTCCCATGGCCTAATTCCTAGGACAGGACAGAAGGCTGGCCCCGGGTCTAGGTATTGAATGTGACCCTGAGTATAAGGGGATTGAAGTGGCACTGGCTCACTAACCTTGTGGCTATGGCAGCCTTGCGATCCTCCCCAATTCCCTCAGCCTTGAAGAGAACCCCTAGACTGCACTGTTAAAGCTATCAAGGCAAGGTCTATTAGCTTATTGGGTATTTCCTTCTCTGGAGGCTTACTACCAAGTTAAAACTATCTTAAGCCTAGCGGTCAAAAGCCCCCTTTGGTTCACCGAATTAACATGTTCAATTGAAATGCACCACCCCAACCTAGAGCACTGGAGCACAGACCTTCATTTTCTTTCTTCTAAAAGAATTACACCTGCCAGGTCATTTCCTGCTGCTCTTCAGCCTGAGTCTGAAAGCTGCGCCTTTAACCTTTCTTCCCTGCTTAGTAAAGGATCTGTCTGTGAAAACAGTGTTTGGGTGTGGTTTATGTCTAATCCAGGGTCCAGGAGGAAGTTCCCGCTGTGTGATGTGGGGAGCCCTTTGTCCAGCTAGGCCTGTATTGTGCCAGCTGCTAGGACCACACAGAGATACAGCCTTGGAGCCAGGACATCCTGAGTGTGGCCCTTATTGACACAGTCTGTTTTTTACCTACTCATTGTTTTTAATGAGACAAGAAAAAACTGATTATAACCTTGAACTCTTACCCTGGCCTTCTCCTCTTAAGTACTGGTACTGCAGGCATGTAGTACCGTGTCCTGGGACCGGGGATATAATCCAGGCTCTGTGTGTATTAGGAAGCACTCAGGTAACTGGGCTATGTCCAAGCCCTTCTTACTTATTTAGTAATGAAATAAGTAGAAATAAATGAAATAAGTAGACCAATGCTGTCAGCAGCTTTGGGTCTTTCCTTTGTAGTCAGAATTGCATTCCCCTCCCCAACAAGTGCTATTCTCAGTTCATGGAATGAACTGTGCCATCCTGACCAGCACCACCCCTTGCCCTGGGCTGTGCTTCCACGTTGCTGACAGAAAAGGCCTGGGGTCCGGGTTCTCCTTCCCTTGTAACCAGGCCATGGCATGACACTGCTGGAAGAAATTGCTCTAGTGAGAGTGTGGTTTCTTCCTCCACAGGCAGCCAGAGAAAACTTCCTGCTCATACACACAGGCTCCCTGCCCTCTCCATTAAAAAAAAAAAAAAAAAAAAAAAAAAAAAAGGCATTAGAATATGAAGGGGGCTGGCAGCGGCCATCAATGCACTTAATGCCAGTGCTTCAATTCTGTCCAAGCCAGGAGCCTGACCCCTGGCTCCCAGTTAACATGGAGATCCTGGAGGCAACTCTGTAGAAGAGCTCTCTATATCCCCCCCACCCCACCCCCCAGCATTTAGGTTTTTGTGGGAGATTCTATCTGTGCCAGCCCACTCTGTCTTACTGTAAAGGGAAAGTCTTGTTCCTGACTTCTCTGGAGGCTCCTTCCCGAGTCTCACCATTATCTTATCTGCTGTCTCCAAGACTGTGCCAGGCACCCATTTGTGATGAACCAGGAAGGCCTGCAGCTGCCAAAGTGTCTCTGCAGGGCAAGAGCAAGGAAGGATTTCCCAGGGCAACTAGGTCAGCAGCTTACAAGGTGGGGGCTCAGACTTCCATCTCCATGTGGCCTCTGCTACTGGTTGGAGCTTTCTATACTGTACACAGCCGTTTCGTTGTTCCTTTCTAGATGTTGCTCCTGGGTCTGAAGTGTCTGCTCACTATGGTCTGCTCTATGCATGATGCAGGGCAGCCTAGCAAATCTCTTACTTGTCCTGGACACCTTTCCCAAGACGCTTGGTTTTGGGGAAGGGCCCAAAAGTCGTCAGACACTTAAACCCACTGCACTTTCCCTTTCTAGGTCTTTCCTGTGCTCCCAGAGGAGTGGGAGGAGAAATGGGTAAAGGGCAGGAACAGGAAGTTCCATAGCTTTCTCCTCTCCCAAGAGTTCAGACTCTTGTGGAAGCTTCTGGGTCCCCCAACAGTGACTGGATGCTGGGCGGTATGAAGGTCAAAAGTGGCACCTCCTTGCCTTGTGCTTCCTTCTCACCCATGCCCTACTGCTACTAGGCTGTCTGGTCAGCTTCGGCAGCTATGTTTCTAGTGTCAGGGCCTATGCAAGTCTTCACAGTGAAGTTATGTTGGAGCTGTTACCTCATAGCTCTTGGCCCTTATTTAGTTGTACCCTGAGCCCCTCCACTCCTGTGCTCTGGTGTTTTCTTATTACTGTTTCATTAACTAATGCCCTTGGGAACAGTCCAGAGAAATGGCTGCCTTTTCTCTTAGTTTTTCCTTTGGTCACATGAGGCAAAAGGTCTAGTTAGCAATTTATCCATTTATACGTGCACAGGCATTGTGTGTTCCTTAATCTAGTGAACTATAATTCTGCACTTTTTCCCAAGATGCATTAGTAGGAGTTGAGGTTCTGAGCCTCCTAGCTGAGTTCTATCATACAATGCATCCTTCCATTGGTTGTACAGCCATTGTTTAAATGTTTTCCACTCTTGATTTCCCTTCTCACTGACTTTCAACATCTTTTAAAAACATACATTTTCATCTCTTAGGACTTAAACAGTGTTATCTTTGTCTCTGAATAAGGCCACCTGATTGAAAGAAGTTAACTTTAATATTTTACAATGTGTAACAATTATGTTTCATGTTAATACATCATCCTTTTATTCCTAGATGTACATTTTCATCTCTTAGGACTTAAAGCAGTGATATCTTTGTCTTAATTGAAAGAGGTTAACTTTAATATTTTACAATGTCCAGAAATTAAGTTTCATGTTAATACATCATCCTTTCATCCGTAGAGGCCAGAGGAGAGAGCTTTGCACTTCAGGTGGAAATCACTCAGTTCATGTGCCTCTTCATCAATACTTGCTGCTCCAACAATAAAAGTTTCCTACAGGAGTTAATCTCCAATGCTTCAGAAGGGAGGATTCTTTTGAATTTTAAAAATTTCATACAAGTGGGAGAATTGATGCACATTAGGACACTTGGTGGGAGTGATTGAATAGAATAATCCAGCTGTTCGTGCCACACATCTGCCCCAGATTTGAAGGAGAAATGGAATGGTGTGACTGTGTATATGTTTATCTAGGCCTTGGGAAAGATTCACTATGTGAGTCCAAGAAAATATCTTAAGTTAGACAACAGTAGAAGCCTCATCTCCAACCTTCAGGGTTATAAGCTAGCCTTGCTTGATGCACACATTTAAATGATTAACTGTTCATGCAGTTCATGCAGACCACGGTAAGCTGGCTGTGTGCCTTGTGCTGGGTAGAATTTGCTGAGTAAGTCAGAAGTCTTGAGCAGTGTATTTTAAACTGGTCTAGTTGTAGTTTTAATTCCATGTCTTCATATGATATTATGATTCATCTTTATATAGGTGACACTTTGACTGTGTAACCGATCTGATCCCTCACCTCAGAAAATCAGACAGGGCTGTCAGTGGTGGTACACACCTTTAATCCCAACACTTGGGAGGGAGAGGCAGCCAGAACTCTGTGAGTTCAAGGAGGGCCTGGCCTACTGAGCTAGTTCCAGGACAGCCAGGAGTACACAGAGAAACCCCATCAGGACAAACAAACAAGAGAGGGAGAGGGTGTCAAGGTAGTCGTGAAGAAACAAGTCATGGCCTGTCCCATCACTCTATGTGAGTTTGGCAGTCTGAGCAGGCTGTTCTGTTGGCTCCTGGCCTCTAGCTTGGCTGGTGCTGAGTTTTTCACAACTCATTATTACATCTAGTGATTTAATCAGAGGATGAAGGAAAGAGAAAGATGAGTAAAGATGAGAAAGAGGAAGAGAAAAATATGAAAAAGGAGTACAATAAGGGAGAAGCAGCTTAAGATTGAAGCTGTGGGTGCAGATGAGGAGGACAGCAGTGGCAAAGACAAGACAAAGAAAACCAAGAAGATTAATCAGGTTTGAGACAGATAAGATTAAATTATATGAGACTCTGCATCAAAAATGAGTTTTGATTGTCCATAGGTGACTATCTCCAATAGGCTTACACCTTCACTTAGCTACATTATGACAAGCAGCTATGTCTGAATAGGCAACATCAAGCGAACTATGTGGCCCAAGAATTTCAAGATAACACTATAATAGGAACCTGATGACCAAAAAAGCAACAAGAGATGGATTCTGCCCGCCCACTGTGGAGCCCCTATGACAGAAGACCTACGTGGACAAAAATAAGAAAATTGTCAAGGACCTGGCACAGCTGTTGTTAGAAACCGTTCTGGTTTCTGGTTTCTTCATTGGAATCTCCAGACCCACTGGAACCACGACCCAAGAAGTCTTGACTGGCCTTTTCTGATGTTCAGTGGATCTCTTCTATTCTGCCCTACTTCCTCAAGGCAGGAAAATCCCCTTTCTATAGTATAGCAGGTTGGGTATTGTGTATTATGGGTTTTTTTTTAAATATCTTTTATTGTGTTTGTTCTGTTCTGACATTAGAATTATGAAATATAGAGAATTTTCTATTTTATGCAGTATTGGTCTTTGTAAAGTAACTCTCAGGATGCCATGAGCTTTTCCTGGGTTGTATCAGAAGGTAATGGGCAAGGCACTTGTGCAGTGTTTTCAACTCGGAATACTGCCCTTTGAGACCCCTTCTGCTAACCAAAGTACAGAAGCCTTGTCGCTGCAGCAGGCTATTCAAAGAAGAACAAAGGGTGACAATTCCAAGTACCAAAACTTGTTCAAGGAACATAGAGTTTCCCAGTGGTCCTTGTCAGGGCTGTCACAGCAGTGATAGCTTTCGACACAACAGTGTTTTATCTAGACCTAGAGAAAGAGCATTAGAGTTGGGAATTCTCTCTCTGAATCAGTTCCCGGTAGCTTGGGTGTCGATTGCGTTGGGTGGGTCACTCAGTGTAGGGGTTTGTAACCCACCCTGCAGCTAGTTATTCCAGGGTCTCGGAGGGGCGCTACCTGGAAGGGAATGAGCTAAGAAAGAAGAAGGAGGCCAAGCAGATTTGTCAAAGCCTCCGTTTATTAGGATCATGGTTGCTGCTTATATAGCCCCTGAAGGGTAGGGAAACTGGACTCTTGCCGCGTGTTCCAGGTCACATAGGCTAGGAGGTCACAAGTTGCCACACCTGGTTCCCTGGATAGCTGGAATGTGAGGCGGGTTCCGCTAACAGATAATTTAATTGGGTGAGGGGCAGGTTCTGTCAATAAAACATAATTATGGGTGTGGGGTTCTCTGCAGACTCCCCAGGGTGATGGTTTCTGTAATGATTTTTAGAGGGGAAATGGCTCCTGACACTTGGGGAGTTGGTGTTAAGCAAAGAACTTGTGCCCAGCAGCTAAGTCAAGATGTCAGAAATGTGCAGTGATGGTAGATCTGAAGTACCTCTGCAACACAGACTCACATCGTGCAGGAGCGGAGATGAAGCCCCTTGAGGATCTTACGGCAGAAGCAGCAGCCTCCAGGGCTCCAGTGCTGAGCTGTGTTCTCTGATACTAGGAAAACTTTTTGCCTTTGATCCAGTGTCTCTGATAAACTAGAAGCCAGAGTGATGAGAGCACTGATTAGGGTTGGAGCTCATGATTCCCTCTTCTTTTTTGAGGGGACTGTACCAGAAAAGTGCCCAGTGGCCTCGTCCCCTCTGCTGCAGTCCAGCAAGATGGTTAAATTAACTGTCTCTCTCCTTTCCTTAGGGATCTTGACAGGCTGGGAAGAACCTCTTGCCACTAGAGAAGTGTCTCTTTCCAGCCCTTTGTGCCCTCCAGTAAATGGGCAAGTCAAGCAATACACTGGCCTCCTTCCTGATCTGCCTAGCCATATTCCTACATCCTGCCTGGGTAAGACTCCTGAAGTTTCCCGGGGAGGGCAGGTCCCAGGCTTCACATTATCCACACTGAATCCTGACATTGCCATGCATGTCTGAAACTTGGTGCTCCATTGTGCTCCCCAAGGCCCCACCTGGTGTCCAGGCCTGAGCATGAGTGAAGGGAGTAATGGAAAATGCCTTCCCTTTCAGCTTTCTCTGCTATCCAGCTGCAGCAGCCAGGGAGACCATGGAAGTATGACAAGCTTCTTGTCTGGTCCCCATACTCCCCTCTGCCCAAACCATGGCTATTTCACCAGAAAGGCTGCAAGGTCAGAGCCAGGGGAAAGCCAGGTGCAGTTCTCTTGGGAAACCCTAGTACTGAAGCTTTCATTATTTTCCATCTTGCTTGGTCACAACTATCAACCCTTGGGACTCCAAATGCATTAATGTCTACTGTCACGTAATGGACAGGCCTTGTGAATATCGGATGCTTTGCTGGTTTGAATAAGAATGAGCCCCATATGCGCATAGATTTAAATGTTGTGTGACCAGGCATGACAATATTTGAAGATATGGTATTGTTGGAGTAGGTGTGGGTCCATAGGATGAAGTGTGGCACTAAGGGTGGGCTTTGAGTTTTCAGGTGCTAAAACCAGAGCCAGGGTCTCTGTTTCTACTGTTTGTAGATGCAGATGTAGAACTCTTTGCTCCTTCTCTACCACCATGTCTCACTTTGTACCACCCAGCTTCCCGCCTTGATAGTAATGGACTAAACATCTGAACCTATAAGCCTGCTCCAATTCTATGCCTTCTCTTATAAGAGTTGCCATGGTCATGGTTTCTCTTCAGCAACAGACCTAAACTGAAACAGAGGAAAAAGAAGTTCCCCTTGAGGGTCGGTTTCCTGTTTCCTAACAGTGACCCCTCTACTGCTCACCTAAACTGTAGATTCCTTCTGGCTGGCTTTCATGACTTTGCCTTATTGCTCTGTCCTTTTCTTTGCTCATCCTATGGCCCCGTTTATATAGGAAACACCTGAAACGTCCCTGGGCCACCCAAAGCATGATCCTCCACCCACTTTATTGTACTCCTTCCCATTAGTGTTTCCCTTCCCATCTCATGTTGAAACTTAGAGCCGTGTTCATGGTTCTAATAGCCGCCTCACTAACAGAAGCTTAGCAGCAGCAAGCTTCAGAAACTCTGGTGGGTTATTTCTTCTAATTCCTCTTCTGACTGCAGGACTACATTAGCCCCAGGCTCTGGCCTCAGCAGAGGGACACATTGTTTGAGTCTCAATTGTATCAGCTCTGGCTCCAGCTTCCAGCAGGAAAAGATGGGGCTCGTTCCAGTACTGATTCACTGCACTGCAATGACTACCTTGTGAATTTAAGGTCATCAAAGGGAAAATAAGAAAGATTCTGAGAAACAGAATGGAGAGAAAGTGGTGTGGTGTCATGACCTACTGCAGCAGCTACCTAGGAAAGCTGCGAGGAAGCATACCACCCACCAGAGTAGGGCTCTCAGTCATTCTAACTCCCCAGGTACTGCCTGATCTCAGTGTGACGATGCCCCAAAGCCAGAGATTACCTTTCCTGAAAATGATACGGCACACACGGGCTACGTGTGGCTTAGAGGGGACCCTATGTATTTGCCTACTTTTTGTGACCGTTTTTGAGGGGGTGTAAAAGGTTAATTATTTGATGTTTTGCATAATGTTGTTTGTTTACTTTTGAGACAGGTTGTCATTATGCAGCTCTAGTTGTCTAGGAATTCACTGAGTAGACCGCGCTGGCCTCAGACTCCCATAGTTCTGCCGGCATTTTCCTCCTGAGTGCTGGGAGAAAAGGCATGTGCCACTTTGACCAATTAAATATTTTTTATATATAGAAAATTTTAATTTTGTCCCTTAACAAAACAGACAGTACCCCCCCCCCCAATCTAAGACCTGAAAGCGGGTGGCTTACATCTGTGGTAACAGTCATTTGCGGAAGTATAGTGCAAACATGTGCTAAGGTTGGCTCTTTGAATTGTCACAGGCCTCCCCTTTCATTGTCCGCCATCCGGTAGCTTCCTTGAATCAGTCCTGTTGGGTGGTCCATGTGTATGATCCTGCAGCCTGACCTCCTAAAGAACCTGTCTGACTGGGGCAGATACCAGCTCAGTAGTCTCAGCTGGGAAAAGCAGTTCTGTTATATCCTAGCAGTTTTGGGGGAGAGAGGTGTTATGTAGGATCTCCTGTAGCTTTGGCTGACTTTGACCTTACTGCACAGGTGAAGAAGATCTTTCCTTTTTTGTCCTTCTGCCTCCATTTCCTAAGTGCTGGAATAACATATATTTACCATTTTATGATGCACTGGGAATTGAACCCAGGACCACTTACATCCTAGGCAAGCACCCCGCGAACTCCCTTCCTTACAAAATAGATTTAGGAAGAAGGAAATTCATGGTTGGCCCAGGAAGCCAGGATTCTGGGTTAGGAGCTCCAACTCCCCTTACCTGGCCCTGTGAAAGAGCTTGGCCGCGTGCTCAGGTAACGCAGTGCTGACAGGAAAAGGGCTTCCTGTCCAGCTTGCCAACACACGGCCCCTTACGCACCATGGCCTTGCCAGGAAATCTTCATTTCAAATCTAAACTGGTAGCTGCTAAACGAACACCGAGGAGCTTTCCAGGGCTGAGCTACCCACGCCACGAAACATGGAGGGCAGGAGGGGTCAGTTCTGGAGACCACCCAGCAACGGCAGGTCACATATTCCATGGGAGGAGAGCGAGCATGGGGATAGCATGGCATATTTGAACCGCTGCCCTCACCAGGAGCCCTTCCTCAGCCTGCACAGGCCTCATGGGCCATGGCAGAAACCATTTGCTAGGTACAGCTCCTAGAGGGAGATTTGTGTAGTGCAGAAACGTGTTCGTTGCAGTGAAGGGTGACTAGGGTGACAAATTTGGAGCAACCAGACTGCTCTGACAAATTCCAGTCTTGCGGCTTTCCCAGAGCAGGTAGGGAACACAAAAGCTCGGGCTGAATGGACTAGATGTGGAAAGATGCCTTGGAACAACTTGCCTAAAGGCCTGTCTGCACAAGGGGTGGACAGTTACTTAGACAGGATGGGGGAGGCTTTGGTTGTAGGCAGGCTGTAACTGGAGGGAGGGAGGAACGACTTGGACATCCCTTTGGCCATGCTCTGATCTAAGGGTCACATTCCTGCAGCCACCATTCTCTCTCACTCAGTCTCCCCACTCCTCCCACTTCCTTTTCTCCCTTCCACACTTCTCCCAGTCGACCCAGCTCCAAAGCAGAAAAAAGTTCTGCTGGGGTGTCCTGATGCTTCTCCACATATACACAGTGCCTGTGTCTTACCAAAGCCTGGAGCTCAGGGTCAGAAAATAGGGCAGTGTGAGAAGTTTTGCATCGAGCTCACAAAACTTTGAAGTACTAGGCCAAGTGCTTGTTATCAATGTACAATGTACAAAAGAATTACTGTGGTCTCTTCTCTCTCAAAATGGAATCTTTTTCTGTACCCTCTCAAGACACTCCTTCTCCAAAAGGCAGTCCAGACAGGTGTGCAGCGGTGCTTCATTTTGACTTCAATAAATAAAGCTTGCCTGAAGACTAGAATGCAGAACAGCCACACTAGTCAGTCATGCAGGCCGTGCTGTAGTGGCGCACACCTGAGATTCCAGCAGCCACATTAGTAGCCATATTGTGGGTGCATATTCCGATATGCCACAAAAGCCATTACCCCAGTTTGAGCTGATTACATAGCTCTGCAGACAAGCTGTCTGTGCCCTTAATAAAAGCCAGGATGTCTTGCTCCTAGTTTTTTTTTTTTTTTTTTTTTTTTTTGTTAAAGTGTGGATTACCTGAGAAGAGGTGTTGACTGAAACTGGTCAGGATGTTTGGGGCTTCTTTCCTTATGCAATTTGGAGGTTGTCTTATCTCTATGCTAATTCAGGGCCTACCTGACTGCTAGATGCGGACGTGACCAGAGCCCAGGCAGCCTTTGTGTGTTCTCGCTCATTTGGTGTGGGTATATAAGATGTTTGGACAATAAAGGATGATTCTGGCCCTTTCCATGATGACCATGTAAGTTGTGTCTGATTATTCCTCGTGACTCCGTTCCAGCCAAGTTAGGAAGTCTGTGTTGGACCCACATGGGCTCCGACACCATAGGTGTCGGGTGGCTGCGGTGCACGTCCTTAATCCCAGCACTTGAGGGGGAATGTAAGGCCTGATGAGACAGGAACTCACTCTCTTTCATTCTGAGGACTTCATAGAGGTAAAGAGCTCTCTAGTGGTTGGCTGCTTTCCTTTTCTGATCTTCAGGTTGAACCCCAATATCTGTTTCTGGATTTTTATTATTCACTCTACAATTGGAATCCAGCAATTATGGCATGAATTCACAAATACACAGTTTGCCCGTGGCTCTTTAGCCTCAGGCCCAGGCCGATGCTGCACCTGCGGCTCCACTGAAGATGCATGCGGGGCTCCAGCCCCACCAGGCCTGGCTTTCTTTTCTTTCTTTCTCAATCCTCTGAGTGAATTTGGGATTTTCCTATTGTAGCCTCTCCTAAACAGTCTTCAGCTGTCACCTGGGCTCCAAAAGTCCTAGACTCCGGCCCACGACTGGCTGGGTCTGCCTTAGGCAGCCTCCAGCCACCCATGCTTCTCCTCAACAATACCATGCATTTTTCAGGTATCTCTCTCTCTCCCTCTCCCTCCTTCTCTGTCTGTGTGTCTTTCTCTCTTTCCACCGTGGCTTATGGGCTCTCCTTGAACCCCCTTCTTGGTCTGTTGCTGAACTAGGTAGCTGCCTCCAAACCCAGCCGGGCTTTTACTGTTCTACGCAGCAGCAATCAGCCCCACATCTTCATCGACATCATTGCTAGATTTGGGAAGAAAATTGGGAAATCTCAAAGGGAGGAATGCATTAAAAGAGAGAGCTTTTTCCCACATTAAAAACGGAAAAACCATTATAATGGAGAGATTTGGGTCGCTTTATAATAATATGCTAGACAATTTGAAAGTGGAATGATTAAATGAGAGGATCTCTAATTACATGGGATTTATGAACATTATCAGCATTATCATTTTTGCCTTATCATTAAAAAAGTTGGTTAATCTGAGTGCCTAGACACAGGCTTTAGGAAAACCTAATGAAACGGATCACAGAGACATTTAAATCTAAACAAAGGAATTTAATGGAGAACCAATTGCAGTGTTACATTATAAGAATAGAGAGGAATAGCCTAGGCTTTTCCAACAACCAACGTGAATACATCCAGTAACCTTACAGGAATTGCCGAATGAATGAGGCTCTGATATAGCGAGCTAGACTCCTGAGCCAGTGATAGTTCTTTGTGAGGAAGATTTGCCTCATTCTTAGTATTTGCTTGCTTTGTATGTATGCAAACTCTCTGAAATATCTAGAGGCTACCATGGCTAAATGGCAAAAATTCTGGTAATAAACCTATCTTGTGGTTCATGACTTCACTAGCCCTGGGATATTGGCTAAGATTCCAGTACCAAGCCAGATCTTCTTGTTGAGTGGGCCATCCGTCCAAATGGTCAACTGTTGCCTCTGGCTTGCAGGTGCCATTCAGTTGACCTACTACACACCTTGATACTAGAAATTGTCCTCTTTTATAATATTGCAAATGGGCATTACTTTTTACAATTTCCTTTCTTTAGTAATACAGTATTTTTTAGAAACCAAGTATCAAAAATTCAGGAGAGGCCGGGCAGTGGTGGCGCACGCCTTTAATCCCAGCACTCGGGAGGCAGAGGCAGGCGGATCTCTGTGAGTTCGAGACCAGCCTGGTCTACAAGAGCTAGTTCCAGGACAGGCTCCAAAACCACAGAGAAACCCTGTCTCGAAAAACCAAAAAAAAAAAAAAAAAAAAAAAATTCAGGAGAGAGGCTTTCAGATCTGGTTCAGCAAAAAGATATTAGTACTAAGTCCTGTCTCACAAATGTGGTATCTTCAGCATAGGGTCACAACTTCAAAACACAGTAGGCAATTAGAGCTACGACTATAATTTATATTGTTTCCAGAATTCAGAATCCCTTGGACTACTCCAACCATCTGGCAGGAAGAATCTCTAGTCCAATACTAGGTTATTTGTTAGTTTATAGGTTTTTTTAAGAAGCACTGTCAGCTGGGCGATGGTGGCGCACGCCTTTAATCCCAGCACTTGGGAGGCAGAGGCAGGCGGATCTCTGTGAGTTTGAGGCCAGCCTGGTCTACAAGAGCTAGTTCCAGAATAAACTCCAAAACTATAGAGAAACCCTGTCTCAGAAAACCAAAAAAAAAAGCATTGTCAGTCTAAATGGGTTATCTTAGTTATATCCATACACACATACACACATATAATGTGTGTATGCAAATTTATGAGTGTTGTAAATTTGATAATTATGAAATATTGTAAGTCTTAGGTTCCTTATTAAACTGTAGTTCTATTTATCTCTCATCCATCCTTATTTATTCACTATTTGGAGTACTCTCCCTGTTATTTTTCCCTAATTCTTATCACATTTATTCTATTTGTCACATCCCCCCACACACACATAGGGTCTCTTAACATTCTTGTTTCTGTAGTTATTCCATGTAGGATTAGTTGCTAAATACCAATGTTCTGGAAGCATTTTATAATAAAGTAATGTGTTTATTCTAAATGACTTAACTTTACATTGTTTTTCATAAATTTAAAGAACAGTATCACAAAATAAATGTGAGACTATTAAAGGGGTATATAATACTAGAACCTTCTTAGAACCTTTTAAAGGGGTATATAATACTAGAACCTTCTTAGAACCTTTTGAAGGGGTACATAATGTCACTAGCAATTTCCCCCCTAAAAATCATTACAAGAACCATCACCCTGGGGAGTCTGTAGGGAACCCCACACCCTTAATTATGTTCTATTGACAGAACCTTCCCCACACCCAATTAACTGTTATCTGTTAGCGGAACGCGATTCACATTCCAACTATCCAGGGAACCAGGTGTGGCAACTCGTGACTTCTTGGCCTACCTGTCCAAACGTCCATAACCTCCTGGCCTATGTGATGAACCTGAACCACGCGACCTGGAACACGGGCTATATAAACAGCAACCATGATCCTAATAAAGGGGGGCTTTGACAAATCTGCTTGGCCTCATTCTTCTGTCCTAGCTCATTCCCTTCCAGGTAGCGCCCCTTCGAGACCCTGGAATAACTGATTGCAGGGTGGGTTACAAACCCCTAGACTGAGTAACCCACCCAATGCAATTGACAGTGGCGCCCGAACCAGTGACTCGGAGTACAGTCAGCTATCGGACGACATCGCGCAGTCCCGGGACAACAAGAAGAATAAAGAAGGTTCTGTGGCTGTAGGACTCGGACAGATACGCAGGACGAGAGGTAGGCGCAGGTTCACCCGTTGTCCCATAAGGGATGAGACAGTCACTTTCAAAGGAAGAGAAATTCATACAGGAATTTAAGCATTCACTCAGGGACAGAGGGGTAAGAGTCAAAAACAGAGATTTATGTGTTTGCTTTATGTGTTTGCTTGCAGACTCAAAAGGGAGTCCCTCGAGATGCGAGAAGTTAGGGTACAATCCACACAGCTATGACTGCCAAGCAGGCTGGCTGCTAGGGCTAGAGAGCCTATGTCTTTAACCCCCTGCCACATGGAGCGAAAGCTGACAGGCCGGTTTGCTATAAAGGAGTCAAGACTCAAAATGCTGCAGCTTCATTTAGGACAGTAAATATGCTTCTTTTCCATTTCAAAAATCTTGCTTCTTGGTCAAAAATCTTTAGTTTGTAGGTGTATAAGTTTGTATCTAAGGTACATTAAGTTCAGTACTGTGTTTCTGTAAAAAAAGTTTTAAAATCAAAGATTGTGATGCATTCAGAAGATTTTTAGAATTGTTTAGGCTATCCTGAGTTTTTATTTCTTTCGTATAAGGTTGAGGATTGTTCTTTTGAGTTCTATATTGTTCTTTGAGTTCTGTGAAAAGTTTTGCTATAATTTTAATGAACATTTACATTAAATCTGTACGTGAGTTTTGTGAGGAATGTTGCTATAATTTTTAATGGACATTTACAGTGAATCCGTAAACTGCTTTCAGTGAAATTGTCATTTTTGCTGTGTTTCTTCTGCTTTCCCAAGAAAGTAGGGGATCTTTCAAGATTTAAAATTCTTATCCGACAAGTTTTTTCGTTTGTACAGCCCGCTCTTGGGTGGGAGTTGTTTTGTTTCAGCTTGAGGTTCTTTCCTGCTGCCAGGTGTTGCTTCAGGCTAGATTGCTGAGACTCAGGCCTCTCACTAAGTTTTTCAAGGGCCAGAGTTATACTCTAAACAAGTGATAATAGTTAAAAATAAAAAACATTTCCGCCTTCACAGGCAGAGATGACGGGACCAAAAACTTCTGTCCTGCTTGCTTAAAGTTACTCCAAGATATTTTGTGGTATTCATGGATATTTTAAAAGGATGATGTCTCATTTATCCTAGATATAAAAGAGAAACATTTGGGTTTTCATTTGGGCTATGATAAGGTAGTTCTGCTGTGGGCATGGCTGAGCATGTGTCCTTGTGGTATGGTTAAACAACTTTATATTTAGGCCCAAAAGGGGTATTGCTGAGTTTTAAGGTAGATATTTACCTAATTTTACATAATGGAGGTCCCTCAGTGCTGGGGAGACTCTCACTCAGGTCTCGGGAGGGCGCGGGCCTCCCCCAGTGGTTCGCCAAAGGCCTTCCTTGCTGAGGTCACGCAAGTGGCCTTGGTTGGTGGGGGAGGAGTTCGACCCCAAGAATTTTTGAGGAAAGAGACCACAGCCCAGTGGTCCAGGAGGGTCATAAAAAATTTCAAAAACCCAGTGAGGGTCGCAGGGGCGTGGCTCCCTGCCTCTCGGGACCACTCCCAAGGTCGTAATCAGCTAGTTCCTTAAACAGTATAGTGATAATTGAGGCTCCTGTTTCTCGGTATTGCTATCAGGATTGCAATCTGGTTTTGTCTTGAGTTAGTTCCTGGTAGAGGATCGCTGAACAGGCTAGCCCTGGATTTTTTGATTCTCCTCTTCCTGCTGGGGGAGCTGGAGAGATGGCTCAGTGGTTAAGAGCATTGCCTGCTCTTCCAAAGGTCCTGAGTTCAATTCCCGGCAACCACGTGGTGGCTCACAACCATCTGGGATGAGGTCTGGTGCCCTTACAGGCTAATCCTGGATTTTTGATTTTTCTCGTCCTGCTGGGAGAGTCTGGATTTGTCCAGGTTTTTCAATGCTGTATGTGATCCAGGGGTGGCTGTGCCAGTATGCACTTCCAACACCGGTCACCGCTACCAGCGCCGCAGCTGCCGCCACAGGCTGCAGCTCACTTCCAGCGAGTTTTTTTCCCTACTCACGTTTTCTTAAGCATAGGTTGTTAGCAATAATTTTTAATCTTGGTCATTTTTACAAGGATAAGGTAAAATCTCAGAGTTTTGATTTATATTTCTCTGACAGTTAAAGGATGTTATATTCAAACATTTTTTAGGTGTCTCTCGGTCATTTTTGGGTTGGTTTATTGAGAGTTTTTCAGTTTATGTCTATAACAAATATTTTTATTGGATTAAATTTTTGATGACTAATTTCTTGAGTTCTTCCTATATTTTTGGAAGGGGTTTATGATAAGTAAAGATTTTTTTTCCCACTCTATAGCCTCGTTATACAAAAGGTTCTCAATTCAGGAGATATAATTTATGGTTTTTCCTAATGTTTGTGCCACTGAGGCTGTGTTTAAGATGTGGCAAAGTGTACTTCAAAAAATTTGTTTCTCTGTGAGGTTCAACATAAATTTTTATATGCTGAGGCCTTTGGCTCATTTAAACTTAAATTTTGTACATGGAGATGGATATAGATCTATTTTCATTTTGCTACATGTTGGTGTCTAATGAGGCCAGCAATATTGGTTAAAATGCTTCATTTTTCCATTTTTCTATCTGCAAGGCAGACTTAGAAATTAATAGGAGGATAACTTACAAACTTTTGGTTGGATATCCAATGGTTAAAGCTCTAGTTATAATATTCTTATGGGAGATATTGAATCAACAGGTAAAGTATACAATAATCAACTAATACAGTATATTAATTATAATTCAGCTATGATAAATGTGTATATTAAATGTAAAACTTATTCTACAACAGTTTTATAAAAAATGCTGTTTATAGCTAAACCTTCCCAGTTTTGCCAGTTAAAATATTAAACTCATAATTTAAAACAGTAGCCTGTCTGATATAAAAGGACAGGATAACATCTGAAAAATGGTTTGATAGAATATTGAATATGATCAATGTTTCTTATACTAAATAATAGATTCATTGATAATTTTAAGATGGATTCCTGGACAATTGTATTTGCTCAATTCAAAGGCAAAAACGATGATCTTTTCCCAGATCATTGCTACAATTTACACACCTGTATTTTGCTAATGTTATAGCAAAAAATCCCTAAAAGGATTTTATGCTAAAATTTTACAAATGGCTCTTCCAATGGAGGAACTGCATATATGGCTAATAATAAAAAAATAATTTGTGGAGCATAACAAGTCTCCTTCAAAGCAGCTCATGAAAGTTGCAAACAGATCCTGATGCAAACGGATCTGGCGTGATAACACCAAGCTGACCTTTGCTAGGGCAAGGTGGAAAAGCCCTTGCAATACATTATGAAAAAACCTGACCTATATATATATTTGGGGTCGAGGGTATGTTTATGCTTTTTTTCACAGAAAGAAAATAAAATCTGGACCTGATGTCATGGCTGCGGACATCCCACAGAGGACTTCCAGAGGCGACTGGAGAGGTCCTTAGTGGTCCGGCCTTCCCTGCCCCCAAGGAGAGGAGTGCCTGATGACAGAACCTGCTAAGCCACTCTGCAGGGTCTCACCCTGCCTCCAGAGTCCAGGGAGACCCAGCTGAGATAAGTGCCAGGAAGTGCTTCAGATAGCTGAATCCAGCTCACCTCACCCAAGAATCCCACCTGCCCTGAAGCACAAATGCTGAGCTCCTTCTGCAGTTTGAACTCTGGTTTGCTTTGGAGCTAAGGTGCAGACCAAACATCTGACTGTTTTAATCCTTGGGACACAAAACTCATTTTAATTAAAATATTAACCTCTCTTCACTTAAGAAGGGGGAAGATTGGGGTTCCTGTCACTGTTGCTCAGAGACTGGAACTGGTGGTATTTGATGACAACAATGTATGTCATTGTATTCTTACTGCAATTGATCTAATGATATTTGTAACTACTTATAGATGTTGGAAAAGGTTTGACACATGCTGTAAAATGTTTGAGTTTAATACATATGTTAAAAATTTTAGATTTAGATCCCTTTACACTGCCCTAATTTTTGGCAGGCAGCACACATACTTTTATGTGGAGTAGGCATTTAGGAAGGAGATATACCAAAGGCTAGACTAAAAGGTGAATACTGGGTTTGGAAAAAGCCCTTTCTTCTTGTCTGGAAGATGGAGTTATTGGTGCCCAAAATTATATCATTATATCTTTTGTTTGAGGAGCTCCTCACAGTTTTTTCATCAGTGATAGACTCAGGGGCCCAATGACGGGAGTTAGTGTGGATCCTCACCTGAATAGCACACCATACAGAGGCTGTAAAGGCCGGCTCAACATGGCATGGTGCCAGGTACGAGGAACTCTCTCCACACGGCCTAAGACAAGGTGTCCTGTGGTCTGCTTACTTTAATCCTGCTATATACCTTTTATTTGAGGAGCTCCAAGGACAGGCGACTTTTGGCAGGATATCCCCCAACCTAAGGCCTGGTCCTGGGAACCCTATGACGGGTAAGGGGGAAAGAAAAAAGACCTGGTCCCCACTCGACCTAAGAATCATCGGGCACCCCTCTGTTCCCAGGAGAGGTAAATTGCTTCACCATTCGAGAGAAGGGTCTCTACTGGTCCCAGTCCCTTCTCCTTTAGATCTGACACCAGGGTTGACTCTGACTTGGTGCCCTCCACTTAATAACTGCTTGCCTTTATATAAGGAAGGGGGATATGTCACGAGCCATTTCCCCCCTAAAAATCATTACAGGAACCATCACCCTGGGGAGTCTGCAGGGAACCCCACACCCATAATTATGTTCTATTGACAGAACCTGCCCCACACCCAATTAACTGTTATCTGTTAGCGGAACGCACCTCACATCCCAGCTATCCAGGGAACCATGTGCACTAAACCCAAACCACTTTACAGCATGTGTCAAATCTTTTCCAACATCTATAAGCAGTTACAAATATCATTAGATCAATTGCAGTAAGAGTACAATGACAAACATTGGTGTTACTAAATACCACCAGTTCCAGTCTCTGAGCAACAGTGACAGAAACCCCAATCTTCCCCCTTCTTAAGTGAAGAGAGGTTAATATTTTAATTAAAATGAGTTTTGTGTCCCAAAGATTAAAGCAGATGCCTAGTCTGCACCTTAGCTCCAAAGCAAACCAGAGTTCAAACTGCAGAAGGAGCTCAGCATTTGTGCTTCAGGGCAGGTGGGATTCCTGGGTGAGGTGAGCTGGATTCAGCTATCTGAAGTGCATCCTGGCACTTATCTCAGCTGGGTCTCCCTGGACTCTGGAGGCAGAATGAGACCCTGCAGAGTGGCATAGCAGGTTCTGTAATCAGGCACTCCTTTCCTTGGGAGCAGGAAAGGCTGGACCAAGGACCTCTTTGCAATTGCCTCTGGAACTCCTCTGTGTCCGCAGCCTTGACATCAGGTCCAGCTTTTATTTTCTTTCTGTGAAAAAAAGCATAAACACATCCTCGACCCCAAATATAAACAGGTCAGGTTTTTTCATAATGTATTGCAAGGGCTTTTCCACCTTGCCTTAGCAAAGGTCAGCTTGGTGTTATCATGCCAGATCCGTTTCCATCAGGATCTGTTTGTAACTCCCATAAGCTGCTTTCAAGGAGTCTTGTTATGCTCCACAATTTTTTTTTATGATTAGCCATATATGTAGTTCCTCCATTGGAAGAGCCATTTGTAAAATTTTAGCATAAAATCCTTTAAGGGATTTTTTTTTGCTATAACATTAGTAAAATACAGGCAATGATCTGGGAAAAGATCATCATTTTTGCCTTTGAACCGAGCAAAGGCAATTGTCCAGGAATCAATCTTAAAATTATCAATGAATCTATTGTTTAGTATAAGAAACATTGATCATAGTCAGTATTTTATTAAACCATTTTCCAGATGTTATCCTGCCCTTTTGTACCAAACAGGCTACTGTTCTAAATTAAGAGTTTAATATCTTAATTGGCAAAACTGGGAAGGTTTAGCCATAAACAGCATTTTTTATAAACTGTTGTAGAATAAGTTTTACATTTAATATACATACTTGCCATAGCTGAATTATAATTAATATACTGTATTTGTTGATTATTGTATACTTTACCTGTGATTGATAGTTTACCTGCTTGAGTATCTTTTAGGCAGCTGTTTTAAGCTCTTTATTGGAAACTGTTTTTTGTAAGAATTTTACCTAGCAGCTCAAGGTCTCCCATAAGAATATTATAACTAGGGCTTTAACCATTGAATATCTAATTAAAAGCTTATAAGCTATCCTCCTCCCAAGCTGCAAGTATGCCTTGCAGATAAGAAAATGGAAAAATGAAGCATTTTAACTAATAAGCTGTCCTCACTAGACTCCAACATGTAGAAAAATGAAAATAGATCTATATCCATATCTATGAACAAAATTTAAGCCCAAATGAGCCAAAGCCCTCAGCATATAAAAATTTATGTTGAACTTCATAGAGAAAAACTTTTTTGAAGTACATTTTACCACATCGTAAACACAGACTCAGTGGCACAAACATTGTGAGAAACCATAAATTATATCTCCTGAATTGAGAACCTTTTGTATAACAAGGCTATAGAGTGGGAAAAGATCTTTACTTATCATAAACCCCTTCCAAAAATATATGAAGAACTCAAGAAATTAGTTATCAAAAATTTAATCCAATAAAAATATTTGTTATAGACCTAAACTGAAAAACTCTCAACAAACGAACCCAAAAACGACTGAGAGACACCTAAAAAATATTTAAATGAAACATCCTTTAGCCGTCAGAAAAAGGCAAATTAAAACTCTGAGATTTTACCTTATCCTTGTAAAAATGACCAAGATTAAAAATTATTGCTAACAATTTATGATTAAGAAAATGTGCGTAGGGAAAAAACTCGCTGGAGGTGAGCTGCAGTCGGTGACGGCAGCGGTGGCGCTGGGAGCTGTGACCGGTGTTGGAAGTGCATACTGGCACAGCCACCCCTGGATCACACACACAGCACTGATAAACCTGGATAAATCCAGACTCTCCCAGCAGGAAGAGAAAAATCAAAAATCCAGGACTAGCCTGTGAGGGCACCAGACCTCATCCCAGATGGTTGTGAGCCACCACGTGGTTGCCGGGAATTGAACTCAGGACCTTTGGAAGAGCAGGCAGTGCTCTTAACCTCTGAGCCATCTCTCCAGCACCCCCAGCAGGAAGAGGAGAATCAAAAAATCCAGGGCTAGCCTGTTCAGCGACCCTGCACCAGAAACTGAAGACAAAACCTGACTGCAATCCTGATAGCAATCCGAAAAACAGGGAGTTTCCCCCTGCAGGTACTAGCTGGAACTAGCTGGTTATGACCTTGGGAGTGGTCCCCAGGGGCAGGGAGCCACGCCCCTACAACCATCACTGGGTTTTTGAAATTTTTTATGACCCTCCTGGACCATTGGGCTGTGGTCTCTTGTCCTAAAATTCTTTTTCCTGGTCACTCAGGGTCGAACTCCTCCCCCACCAACCAAGGCCACGTGCGTGACCTCAGCAAAGACGGCCTTTGGCGAGCCATGGGGGGGGGGCGCCCTCCTAAGACCTGTGTAAAATTAGGCACATATCTACCTCAAAACTTAGCAGTACCCCTTTTGGGCCTAAATACAAAGTTGTTTAACCATACCACAAGGACACATGCTCAGCCATGCCCATAGCAGAACTACTTTATCATAGCCAGAAACTGAAAACCCAAATGTACCACTTTTACATCTAGGATAAATGAGACATTATCCTTTTAAAATATCCATGAATACCACAAAATATCTTGGAGTAACTTTAAGCAAGCAGGACAGAAGTTTTTGGTACCATCATCTCTGCCTGTGAAGGCGGAAATGTTTTTTTTTTATTTTTAACCATTATCACTTGTTTAGAGTATAACTTTGGTCCTTGATAAATTTAGTGAGAGGCCTGAGTCTCAGCAATCTAGCCTGAAGCAACACCTGGCAGCAGGAAAGAACCTCAAGCTGACCCAAGAGCGGGCCATACAAATGGAAAAACTTGTAGGATAAGAACTTTAAATCTTGAAAGATCCCCTACTTTCTTGGGAAAGCAGAAGAAACACTGCAAAAAAGACAGTTTCACTGAAAGCAGTTCACAGATTCAGTGTAAATGTCCATTAAAAATTATAGCAACATTCTACACAGAACTCACATAAAGATTTTATGTAAATGTTCATTAAAATTATAGCAAAACTTTTTACAGAACTCAAAAGAACAATATAGGACTCAAAAACAATCCCCAACCTTATACAAAAGAAATAAAAACTCAGGATAGCCTAAACAATTCTAAAAATCCTCTGAATGCATCACAATCTTTGATTTTAAAACTTTTTCTACAGAAACACAGTACTGAACTTAATCTACCTTAGATATAAACTTATACACCTACAAACTAAAGATTTTTGACCAAGAAGCAAACATTTTGAAATGGAAAAGAAGCATATTTACTGACCTTAATGAAGCTGCAGCATTTTGAGTCCTTTATAGCAAACCTGCCTGTCAGCTTTCGCTCCATGTGGCAGGGGGTTAAAGACATAGGCTCTCTAGCCCCAGCAGCCAGCCTGCTTGGCAGTCATAGCTGTGTGGATTGTACCCTAACTTCTCGCATCTCGAGGGACTCCCTTTTGAGTCTGCAAGCAAACACATAAAGCAAACACATAAATCTCTGTTTTTGACTCTTACCCCTCTGTCCCTGAGTGAATGCTTAAATTCCTGTATGAATTTCTCTTCCTTTGAAAGTGACTGTCTCATCCCTTATTGGACGATGGGTGAACCTGCACCTACCTCTCGTCCTGCGTATCTGTCCGAGTCCTACAGCCACAGAACCTTCTTTTTTCTTCTTGTTGTCCCGGGACTGTGCGATGTCGTCCGATAGCTGACCATACTCTGAATCACTGGTTCAGGTGCCACTGTCGATTGCGTTAGGTGGGTTACTCAGTCTAGGGGTTTGTAACCCACCCTGCAATCAGTTATTCCAGGGTCTCGAAGGGGCGCTACCTGGAAAGGAATGAGCTAGGACAGAAGAATGAGGCCAAGCAGATTTGTCTAAGCCCCCTTTATTAGGATCATGGTTGCTGTTTATATAGCCCCTGAATGAGGGCTTGGGGGGTAGGGAAACTGGATTCTTGCCACGTGTTCCAGGTCACATGGTTCAGGTTTGTCACCTAGGCCAGGAGGTTACATTAGGACAGGTAGACCAAGAAGTTGCCACACCTGGTTCCCTGGATAGCTGGAATGTGAGGCGCGTTCCGCTAACAGATAACAGTTAATTGGGTGTGGGACAGGTTCTGTCAATAGAACATAATTATGGGTGTGGGGTTCCCTGCAGACTCCCCAGGGTGATGGTTCCTGTAATGATTTTTAGGGGGGAATTGTCTCGTGACAGTTATTTATCTGGACTTGAGTTTTTTGCATGGTGAGAGATATGGGTCTATTTTCATTCTTTTACACGTTGATATTCACTTAAGCCAGCACCACTTGTTAAATATGCTTTCTATTTTTTCATTTGATAATTTTTGCTTCTTTGTCAAAAATCAGGTGTTCAAAGGTATGTGGATTGATAACCAGGTCTTCGATTGTGTTCCATTGGTCCTCCTGTGTGTTCTTATGCCAATACCAGGCTGTTTTCCATACTGTAGCTCTGTAGTAATTTGAAGTCAGGGATTGTGATGCCTCCAGAAGTTCTTTTATTGTACAGGATTGTTTTGGCCATCCTGGGTTTTTTGCTTTTCCATATGAAGTTGAGTACCATTCTATTGAGGTCTGTGAAGAATTTTGCTGGGATTTTGATGGGCATTGCATTGAATCTGTAGATTTCTTTTGGTAAGATTGCCATTTTTACTATGTTAATTCTGCCTACCCAAGAGCATGAGTGATCTTTCCACTTTCTGGTGTTTCCTTCAATTTCTTTCTTCAAATATTTAAAGTTCTTGTCATACAAGTCTTCCACTTGTTTGGTTAGAGTTACTCTGAGATATTTTATGCTATTTGTGGCTATTGTGAAGGGTGATGTTTCTCTGATTTCTTCCCCAGCCCTTTTATCATGCATACAGTAGGGTTACTTTTTTTTTTTTGAGTTAGTCTTGTATCCTGCTACATTACTGAAAATGTTTATGAGTTGTAGAAGTTCCTTGGTAGAATTTATCATCAGCAGACAGTGAGAGCTTGACTTCTTCTTTTTCAATTTGTATCCCCTTGATCTTGTTTTGGTGTCTTATTGCTCTAGCTAGGACCTCAAGAACTGTGTTGAATAAATATGGAAAGAGTGGACAACCTTGTCTTGTTCCTGATTTCAGTGGAATAACTGGGAGTTTCTCTCCATTTAGTTTGATGTTGGCTGTTGGCTTGCTTTATTATGTTTTGGTATGTTTCTTCTATCCCTGCTCTCTCCAAGAACTTTATCATGAAGGGATGTTTTATTTTATCAAAAGCTTTTTCGCCATCTAATGAGATGATCATGTGTTTTTTATTTTTCAGCTCATTTCTATGGTGGATTACGTTGACAGATTTTCATTTATTTATTTGTTTGTTTGTTTATTTGTTTTGGTTTCTCAAGACAGGGTTTCTATGTGGTTTTGGAGCCTGTCCTGGAACTAGCTCTTGTAGACCAGGCTGGTCTCGAACTCACAGAGATCTGCCTGCCTCTGCCTCCCGAGTGCTGGGATTAAAGGCGTGGGCCACCACCACCCGGCCCACGTTGACAGATTTTCATATGTTGAACCATCCCTGTATCTGTGGGATGAAGCCAACTTGATCATGGTGGATGATGGTTCTGATGTATTCTTGGATTCGATTTTGCCAGTATTTTATTTAGTATTTTTGCATCAATGTTCATGAGTGAGATTGGTCTGTAATTCTCATTCTTAGTAATATCTTTCTGTGGTTTGGGTATCAGGGTAATTGTAGCCTCATAGAAAGAGTTTTGCTTTGTTCCTTCTGTTTCTATTGTGTGGAATAATTTGAGGAGTATTGGTATTTGTTCTTCTTTTGAAGGTCTTGTAGAATTGTGAGCTGAAACCATCTGGTCCTGGATTTTGTTTTTTTTTTTTGTTTTGTTTTGTTTTTTTTGTTTTGGTTGGGAGACTTTTGATGACTGTTTCTATTTCTTCAGCAGTTATAGTTTTGATTTACTTTTGGTAAGTGATTTTTAATCAGAAAGTTGTCCATTTCCTTTAAGTTTTCCAATTTTGTAAATACAGGTTTTGAAGTATGACCTGATGCTTGTCTGTACTTCCTCTGTGTCTGTTGTTACGTCCCCTTTTCATTTCTGGTTTTATTAATTTGGATATTCTCTCTATGCCTTTTGGTTAGTTTGGATAAAGGTTTGTCTATTTTGTTGATTTTCTCAAATAACCAACTCTTTGTCTCATTGATTCTTTGTGTTGTTTTCTTTGTTTGTTTTGTTGATTTCAGCTCTCAGTTTGATTATTTGCTGCCTTCTATTTCTCTTAAGTGAGTTTGCTTCTTTTTGTTCTAAAGTTTTGAAATGTTCTGTTAATTAACTAGTGTAGGATTTTTCCAGCTTCTTTATGTATTTCCTCTTAACACTGCTTTCATTGTGTCCCATAAATTTGGGTACATTGTGTGGTCATTTTCATTGAATTTTAGAAGTCTTTAATTTTCCCTTCATTTCTTCCTTGATCCATTGATGATTCAGGTGAACACTGTTTAATTTCCCTGTGTTTGTGGGTTTTCTGGAATTCGTATGCTGTTGACTTCTAGTTTTAAACCATGGTGATCTGATAAGGTACATTGGGTTATTCCATTTTTTTTTTCGTATTTGTTAAGGTTTGTTCTGTTATCAAGTATGTCATCCATTTTTGATAAGGCTCCATGTGGTACTGAGAAGAAGGTATATTTTTTTCTGTTTTGATGGAATATTCTATTGATGGTTGTTAAGTTCATTTGAGTCATAACATCTGTTAGTTCTCTTATTTCTCTGTTCATTTTTTGTCTGACTGACCTGTCCAGTGGTGAGAGAGGAGTGATAAAGTGTCCCACTATTAGTGTGTGGGGATTAATGTATGATTTAAGCTTTAGCAGTGTTTCTTTGACATATAAGAGTACCTTTGTATTTGGGGCATAGATGTTCAGTATTGAGACTTCCTCTTGATGGATTTTTCCTGTGACTAATATAAAATGACCTTCTTTGCCTCTTTTGACTGATTTTAGCTTGAAGTCTATTTTGTTAGATATTAGGATAGCTACACCCACTTGTTTCTTAGGTCCATTTGATTGTTATATTTTTTCCTAACCCTTTACTCTGAGATGACGTCTGTCTTTGAGGTAAAGATGATGTCTGTCTTATTGTATGCAGAAGAAGGATGGATTCTGTTTTTGTATCCAATCTGTTAGCCTGTGCCTTTTTATTGGTTAGTTGAGTCCATTTACATTAAGGGATATTAATGACCAGTGATTGCTATTTCCTGTTAATTTAGTTTTTATTGCTGGTGATGTTAATTTGTGTGTTTTTCCCTTTGGGGGATTTGCTGCTATGAGACCATCAATTGTCTGTTTTTTTGTTGGTATAGCCAAATTCCTTGGGTTGGAGTTTTCCTTGTAGTTATTTTGTGTAGGGCTGGGTTTGTGGTTAGGTATTGGTGAAATCTAGTTTTGTCATGGAATATATTATTTTGTCCTTCTATGGTGATTTAAAGTTTTGCTGTGTATAATAGTCTGGGCTGGCATCCGCAGTCTCTTAATGTCTGCATAATGCTTGACCAAACCTTCTGGCTTTGATTGTCTCCACTGAGAAGTCACGTGTAATTCTGATCAGTCTACCTTTATATGTTATTTGGGCCTTTTTCCTTTGCAGCTCTTAATAATTTTTCTTTACTCTGTAGGTTTAGTTTTTTGATTATTATGTGGCGAGAGGACTTTTCTTTTTATGAGCCAGTCTATTTGGTGTTCTGTAAGCTTCTTGTATCTTCATAGGTGTATCTTTCTTTAGGTAGGGAAATTTTCTTCTATGATTTTGTTAAATATATTTTCTGTGCTTTTGAGTTGAACTTCTCCTTCTTCTATACCTATTATTCTTAGATTTGTCCTTTTCCCGGTGTGCTATAATTTCTGGGTATTTTGGGTTAAGCTTTTGTTAGATTTTATGTTTTCTTTAACTGATGAGTCTATTTCCTCTATTGTATATTCAGTTCTTGAGACTCTCTCTTCCATCTCTTGTATTCTGCTGTTCATTCTTGCTTTTGTGGTTCCTGACTGTTTTCTCATTTCTGGTCAATTTCTATTTCTATAATTCCCTCAGTTGTGTTTTCTTTATTGTCTCTATTTCAGTTTGTCAAGTCTTGAATAGTTTTTTTCATACATTTGATTTCTTTTTCTTGGTTTTCTTCAAGGGATTTGCTGATGTCTTTCTTTTTTTGTTTGTTTGTTTTTTCCTCGTTTTCTTTGAGGGAATTTCTCATTTTCACTTTAAAAGTTTCAAACATTCTCCTAAATTATTTTTTAGGTCATTTTCTTCTGGTTCATCCATATTTGGGTGTTCAAGTCTTGCTGTTGTAGGGTCTTTAGGTTTTACTGGTGTCATGTTGTTCTTTGTGGTGTTACGTGTGTTCTACCTTTTCTACTCATCTTTTCCTTTAATAAGTGTCGTTGGTGCTATCTGTGATTCTGTTGATTGATCTTCTAGGTGCCAGTGAATCCAAGGCTCAGATGATTGTTCCTAGTGGTACAATTAGTGCCACAGTTCAATTTACCTCGTTGGTCTCTCTGTGTTCCTGGAGGTCACTCAGCATTCCCAGGTTTTGTTCTGCTCCATTGGAATTTGCTGTTTCAGGCCTGCTTTAGCCTAGGTTATGATGGAGAAAGGACATTGGTTAATTATAATAAAGAAACTGCCTTGACCCATTTTATTGGTTAGAACAGAGGTGGGTGGAGTAAACAGAAGAGAAAGCTAGGAGAAAGAAGCTGAGTCAAGGAGTCGCCATGATTCTCCCACTCCAGACAGACGCAGGTTAAGATCTTCTCTGGTAAGCCACCTCGTGGGCTACACAGATTATTAGAAATGGGTTAGATTAATATGTATGAGCTAGCCAGTAAGAGGCTACAGATAATGGGCCAGGCAGTGTTTAAAAGAATACAGTTTCCGTGTAATTATTTCGGGGCATAAGCTAGCCATGCGGGCGGCCAGGTGCCGGGGACGCAGCCTCGCCGCTCCTAACACTACAAGGTTATTGACTCAGACCTGTTTCTGTGAATGTCCCTTGTCTGGATCTACTCCTGCAGAGGTCCCTTGCTTGTGGTTGGTCCGTAAAGGACTCTGGCTCTGATCTACTCCCTCAGAGTTCCCAGGCTCAGGTGCACCCAGACCCATAGAGGTCCTGGTTCAGGCCTAGTTCCTCAGAGGTCCTAGACACACACTCAGACCCACAGGGGTCCTGGCTTAGGTCTACTCCCTTGAAGATCCCAGATTCACATCTGGACCTGCAGTGGTCTCTGTCTCTAGCCCACTCACTCAGCAGTTGCTCCCCTGTATCTGCTCCTGTGCAGTTCGCTGTCTCAGGTCTGTTCTGGCCAAGGTCCCTAGTACAGTCCTGCTTCCACAAATGACCCTGGTCTGGATCTACTCCTGCTCTCGTGGAGTTCACTGTCCGAGACCTACCCTGGCCCAGGTTGCTGGGTCAGCTTGCTCTTTTGGAAATCGCTGTCTCCAATAAACACAGTATTTTTTAAAAAGTATAAAAATTGAGTGAGCTCACATATATGATGCACATGTGTTTTTATGTGGATTACAGTATGCAGTTTCAGAGTTTGAGTAGCCTTTGATGTTTTCTCTCCCTGCAGGAAATTCAATCACATCTGTGAACAGACAAGGTTCCAGAATTGAGCATTGAAAGATACACATAAAGCAGTTACAGAAGACAAAAGGCAACGAAACTATGTTTTTTTTTTTTTTAAAAAAAATACCATATACAAATACTTTAAGGGCATTTTTAGAGTTCCAGCACTGGGGTTTCTGGTCAGGCACTCTGGTATATATGGCTTTTCCCTTCAGTGACATACACAACACATGCACATCATATGCCCCAGGTATGGTTGGGACTGTCTGAGATTCTGCTGAATAATCTTCTAGGTGTCAGTGAATCCAAAGCTCAGATGGTATTCCTCATGGTACAGTCAGTGCCCAGTTATAGTTACCCCATTGCTTACTCTGAGGTCCTGGAGATAGCTCAGCACTCCTGTGCTTTGCTCTGCTCCCTTGGAGTTTACTGTCTCAGGCCTACTTTGGTCTGGGTTACAGGCTTTGACCTGTTTCTGTAAATCCTGGTCTAGATCCTCTCATGCAGAAATCCCTGGCTTGGAGTTGGTCCTACAAATGTTTCTGGCTCTGATCTACTGCCTCGGAGTTCCCAGGCTCAGGTGAGCCCAGAACTACAGAGGGCCTGGCTCAGGCCTACTCCCTCTGAGGTTCCAGACTCATGCCTGGCCCTGCAGAGATCTCTGGTTCCTGCCTACTTCTTTGGAATTCCCAGATTCACACTCAGATTGGCATAGGTCCTGGCTCAGGCCTAGTTCCTGGGAAGCCTGAGACTCAGGTCCATTACCACAGGGGTCCTGCCTTAGGTCTACTCCCTTGAAAGTCCCAGATTCATGTCCGGACCCTCAGTGGTCTCTGGCTCTGGCTCACTCACTCAGCAATTACTCCCTTACACCTGTTCTAGTGGGCATTGGTGATTCTGGATCAGGTCACTGGCTCAATCCTGATCTGCCAGTGTCCGGGGACTAGATTGGAGCCCCAGACTGGGTTAGCCCCTGGCCTCTGCTCCTGTGAAGCTTGCTTCCTCAGGCTCATGTTGTCCTAGTTCAGTCCCCCAGACATTATACTCTTATACTCCACAGATATATAATATTATTCTGCTCTAAAGAAAACTGAATTAATAAAACTTGCAGGCTAATTTGGGGAACTGAATCATGTTATACTAAGTGAAGTAACCCAGTTTTTTTTGGCATTCCCATTTTTCTTACTCTGTCATATACAGCACACACACCCACAACTTGTTTCCTAGGCTTAGGTTTTCCACTCCACAATCCTCCTGTCCATGGTTGCCATGGACTGTCACCTTCAAAATAATAGGGTTTCTGCCACAAATGTTATGTTCTTTTATCTACACCATATCTGTGGTTCTCTTAAAGGATTGTGAACCTGTCACACATCCAAATCCTAAACTTTTCCCCCATAACTCCTTCAATATTGTCACTTTTCCTGAAACTGACTCTTTAGCTTCATCAATACCTATCACAGTGGAAAGCCTTTATTACTTAAAAAAAAAAACCCTTTCTGCTTTAAAAATCAGGAAGAACTGATAAAACTTTATATATTACTGGCCTGCACTTTCACCAAGAACATTTCCTAGACAGTCTTCGTGTGTGAACCCTCTGTCTTCTGCGTAACATCTTCATCCTTGGACTTCAAAGCTCCTGAGACTTTAATTTTGCCAAATGACTGGTTGTTTTGTTTTGTTTTAGGATATTGGTTAGTATGCTTTATTTACATATTTTTTGAAAGATCATTCTTATTTTCCTCCTAGTATCTTTTTTTTTTTGTAACAACAAAAAACAACCTATCTTTCATCATTTAAAATATCAATCCCAGGTCCCACTCTCCCCACCTCCCATTCCTTCCCCCATCACCCCTCCTGCCCTGTTCACTCCTCAGGGAGAGTGAGGCTCATTGCTTTGAGGACATTCCAAGACCCTCCCTACTATATCTTGATTGAGCAAGGTATTCATCCAAAAAGAATAAGTTCCCCAAAAGTCAGTACAAGCAGTAGGGATAAATCCTGGTGCCACTGCCAGTGGTTCCACAGTCTGCCCCAGCCATACAACTGTCATTACATACAAAGGCCTAGTTTGGTAGTGTGCTGGTTCCTTTCCTGTCAAGATGTTGAGCTCCCGTTAGCTCAGGTAAACTGTTTCAGTGGATGTCCCCATCAAGATCTTGACCCCTTTGCTCATGTTCTCACTCCTCCCATCTTCAACTGAACGTCACAACTATCGTCCTGAAGTCAAGAACAAGACAAGGCTGTTCTCCATACTTATTCAACATAGTTGCTGAAGTTCTAGCTAGAGCAATAAGACAAGAAAAAGAGATCAAGGGGATTCAAATTGGAAAGGAAGATGTCAAACTTTTGCTATTCGCAGGTGATATAACAGTATACATAAGTGATCCCAAGTATTATAACAGGGAAACCTTCAGTAATGTGTCAGGATACAAGATCAACTGAAAAAAAATAGGTAGCCTTCCTATTTTCAAATCATAAAGCTGAGAAAGAAATCAGAGAAACATCACAGAACATAATAGCCACAAATAACACAAAATATCATGGGGTAACATTAACCAAATAAGTGCAAGACCTGTTCAACAGAAACATTAAGTCTTTAAAGAAAGAAATTGAGGAAAATACCAGAAAATGGAAAGACCTCTCATGTTCTTGGATAGGTAGGATCATCTTAATAAAATCAGCAATCCTACCAAAATCAAACTACAGATTCAATGCAATCCCCATCAAAATCCCAGCACAATTCTTCACAGACCTTGAAAGAACAATAATCAACTCCATATGGAAAAACAAAAAAAAAAACCAGGAAAGCCAAAACAATCCTGTACAATAAAGGAACTGCTAGAGACTTCACCATCCCTGGCATCAGGCTCTCTTATAGAGCTTCAATTATGAAAATAGCTTGGTATTGGCATAAAAACAGACAGGTTGCTTGATGAAATAGAATCAAAGACCTGGATAATTATCCATACACCTATGAACACCTGATTTTTGACAAAGAAGCTAAAATTATACAATGGATAAAAGAAATCATCTTCAATAAGTGGTGTTGTCATAACTTGATGTCTACATATAGAAGAATGAAAATGGATCCAGATCTGTCCCTAAGCACAAAACTCATGTCCAACTGATTTAAAAACCTGAATATATATCTGTCCACATTGTACCTGACTGGAGAGAAAGTGGGAAGTAGCCTTCAATGTATTGGCACAGGAGACTTCCTCACTATAACACCAGGAGCACAGTCACTGAGAGCAACAAAAACAAATGGGACCTCCTGAAACTGGAAAGATTATGTATAGCAAAAGTTACTTCCAATAAGACAAAAATGCAGGCAACTGAATGGGTAAAGATCTTCACCAACCCCACATCAGACACAGGGCTAATCTCCAAAATATATAAAGAACTCAAGAAATTTGACATAAAAATATTAAATAATCCAATTTAAAAATTAGGTACAGATTTAAACAGAAAATTCTCAACAAAAGAATTTCACATGTCTGAAAAACACTTAAGGAAATGTTCAACATCCTTAGCCATTAGGGAAATGCAAATTAAAATGACTCTGAGATACCATCTTACACCTGTCAGAATGGCTAAGATCAAAACCACCAATGATAGCTTATGCTGGAGAGGATGTGGAGTAAGGGAAACACTCCTCCTTTGCTTTTGGGAATGCAATTATGGACAGCCACTCTGGAAATCAGTATGGTGGCTTCTCAGAAAATTGGGAATCAACCTACCATAAGATCCAGCAATACCACTCTTGAGCATATACCCAAAAGAAGTCCAATCATACTACAAAGACATATATCCAACTATGTTCATAGCAGCATTATTTATAATAACCAGAACTTGGAAACAACTTAGATGCCCCTCAGCTGAAGAATGGATAAAGACAATGTGGTACATTTATACATTAGAGTACTACTCAATGTTAAAACAACAGTGACCTCTTGAAACTTGCATGCTAGTGGATAGAACCAAAATAAAAGCATTCTGAGTGATGTAACCTAGACCCAGAAAGATGAGCATGGTGTATACCCACTCATAGGTGAATACTAGCTATAAAGCAAAGCAACCCCAGAGAAGCTAAGTAACAAGGAGAACCTTTTAGAAACATACATAGTTCTCCTGGAAAAGGGGAAATAGACAAGGTCTCCTGAGAAAATTGGGAGTGTGGGGGGTGGAGAGAAGGTATAAGAGGAAAAGGGGTGGAGAAAGGGAGCAGGGAAGCGGGAGGAGAATGAGTGGGAACGGGATGGTCAAAATAAAGACAGAGGATAACAAGAAAAGAAATATCTTGATTGAGGGAGCCATTATGGGGCTAGCAAGAAACCTGGCACTAGAGAATTTCCCAAGAATCCACAAGGATGACCCCAGCTAAGACCCTAAGCAATAGTGGAGAGGGTGCCCGAACTGGCCTTGCCCTGTAGTCAGATTGTTGGCTATCTCAGATGTCATCATAGAACTTACATCCAGTAACTGCTGAAAGCAGATGCAGAGATCCACAGAGGAGCATTGGGCTGAGCTCCCAAAGTCCAGTCGGACAGAGAGAAGGAGGAATAAGAATATGAGCAAAGAGGTCAAAACCATCACAGATATACCTACTGATTAGCTTATCTGAACTAATAGAAACCTTCCAACTCCAGCCTGACAGCGGGGGAACCAGCATACGGACCAAACTAGGCCTTCTGAATGTGGGTGACAGTTGTATGTCTGGAGTAGACTGTGGGGCCAGTGACAGTGAGACCAGGATTTATCCCTACCGCTTGTTCTGCCTTTTTGGAACGCATTCTCTCTGGAGGGATACCTTGCTCAGACTAGATATAGTAGGGAGGGCCTTGGTCTGGCCTCACAGCAACGTGCTAGATTTTGTTGACTCCCCATGGGAAACCTTATCCTCTCTGAGAAGTGGATGTGGGGAGGGGAATGGGAGGGAAGAAAATGGAGGAAGCAGAAGGAGGGGAGGGAGTGGGAAATGAATTTGGCTTGTAAAATGAGAAAAGATAGTTTAAAAAATAAAGAGGCAAAACTGAAATTTTCCATACATAAAAAGTATTCACTTGCGTCAGGTAGCACATGCCTTTAACCCCAGCACTCAGGAGGCAAATTCCAGCAGAACTATGGGAGTCTGAGGTGAGTCTGGTCTAGTCAGTGAAGTTTTTGACAGGCAGAGCTACAAAATGAAATCCTGTCTCAAAATTAAAAAAACAAAACTATGCAAAACATCTCATTCTTACCCTTTTACACTTGCAAAAGAGCCACAAGCAGGCTAGCTTGGATTCCTGTTAAGCATATCCTAGCCCACACATGCTGCATGATTTTTAGGAGAGCTTGTCTCAAATTTGGAGCCTGGCCATGCTCAAAGCACATACTACCTGGGGAGTTGTTGACTGAGTCCCTTCTCTGCTAGTCTTCAGCTCCAGCAGAAGATTGCTGCCTAGTTTAGTCCTAAATCAGAGTAAGAACAAAAAGACACGACCCACATAGATTCTGATGCTTATAAACTCTAAGTGCTTCCTTTAAGTGAGACCACTACTAACGTCATAAAAAGGGACAGAATTGCAATGTGTGCAGGGAAGGGAAATACTGGCAAGAAGGAGTGCAGCAAAGTGGATGGAGCACCATACTTTGGTTGGCACAGGGAAACTTCAGATGCTTGTTATAAATGAAGACACTGGATATTCAAAGAAAGGGGCAGAGTATTCAGGCAAAGAAAAGTAAGCAAGTCAGCAGGATTCTAGAGTTAGAAAACAGTAAAACTAACCTAAGGGAAGTGTTTTAGCTTCTGTTTTAGTTAAGGTTTCTATTGCTGAAGAGACACCATGACCTTAGCTGTTCTTATAAAGGAAAGTATTGAATTAAGGCTGGCTTACAGGTTCAGATTTAGTTCATTATTATCTTGGTGGGAAGCAAAGTGTTGTACAGGAAAACATGGTGTTGGAGAAGGAACCAAGAGTTCTACATCCGAATCTGCAGATAGCAGAAAGAGAGACCCTGGGTCTAGCTTTATCTCCTGAAATTCAAAGTCCACCCCTAGTGATACACTTTCTTCTACAAACCCACACATCCTCCTAAAAGGCTATAAATCCTAACAGTGTCAGTCCCTGGGTACCCAGCATTCTATTAGTGTAAGAGGGCCACTCTTAGTCAAACTACAGCCTCAAATATTCCCCAGGCCTATCTACTAAGTGACAGTGGTCATAAATGTATTTGGGGTGCAAAAGGTTGATGCTTGTGACCAAGGAGCATGGAAAATAAGGGAAGCTCCCCAAGGGAACTGTGCCAGGCCTCCTTCCTGGCCCTTGCCTTGAAGACTTTCTGGTGAAATGACCACGTTGAGGGCTAAGGGATGTATGGAGACTAGGCAAGAAGCTTGTAGCACTTCCATGGTCTTCATTGCTGCTGCATCTGGGCTGCAGAGGAAGCTGAAAGAAGAGGTATTTGCCATTCTACCCTCCATACATGCTAAGGAAGTGGGCTTGGGCAGGATGACATGCATGGCAATGTCAGGATCAGTGTGGATACTGGGAAGATTGGGTCCTACCTGCCTTGAAAAACCCCAGGAGCCTTACCCAGACAGGATGTAGGAATATGGCTCTGCAGGTCAGGAAGGAGGCGAGTGTATTGCCTGAGTTGCCATTATAGGAGGGCACAGAGGTTGCCTATGGGATAGGATAGGGGGACTCTCCTCTACTGGCAGGAGGTACTGCCCAACCTGCCAAGACCCCTAAGAGGGGAAGAGAGGGTCTCTGTTTGCCCTACTGTGCTGAAGCAGAGGCAGGGAGTCCACTGGGCACTTCCCTGGTAGAGTCCCCAGAAGAAGACAGAATTGATGAATTGCAACCCCAATCACTGCTCTCATCACTCTGGTTTCCTGTAGTTTCTCAGAGTTTCTGGCTCAAATCACAATGTTTTTCCAGTATCAGAGAATCCCTGCAGGCAGCCACTCTGCCATACAAGTCTTCTTCACCTTTCCATTAAGGTGGTTCTTCTTAGCTACTGCATGGAGGTGACGGTTGTGGGTCAGATACATAACCCTCTACCACTTCTGATATCTTGACTTAGATGGTGGGCACAAGTCTTTTGCTTGTCTGCTACCTTTAACATCCTACTGCTCAAACTACCAGAAACTGATTCAGTGAGAGAATTCCAGGCCCTAATGCTATTTCTCTGGGGCTGGAGAATACACTGCTGTGCCAGAAGTGATAGTCCTGACCAGGCCCACTGCGGTAACTAGAGATGCTATCTTTTGTTCTTACTTCAAAAAAGTGATGCAGGGACATGGACCCTGTCTTTTGGTTGGCTGAAGTTGTCTCAAAGGATAGGATTCTGAGTTCAAAACAGTGAACAAGTGTCTTTCTCATCACATTCCAATACAACCCAGAAAAAGCTCATAGTACCCTGAGAGTTACTTCACAAGGAGAGCAGGATGGCATAAAACAGAAATGTTCCCATTTTGAAAAAACTAAATGTCAGAACAAAACAAAAGAAACAAAAAAACACAATACCCAACCTGGTATACCGAGGAAGAGGATTTTTCTGCCTCAAGGCAAAAGGGCAGAATAGAAGAGATTCCCTGAATTCAGAAAAGAGCCAGGAGGGTTAAAGCCTGTCAAGACTGCTGGGGGAGCTAGAGAGAAATTCAATAAAAGCCACAGGCATCCTAGGGAGGTCTCCAATCTCCCTTTTCCACTTAAGAAGCAACCTCATCATCTTCAAGTGCCTGGTGGGTTCACTGGGACCCTCTGTTGTCACTGTTTCCTCATCAGTGCCTAAAAACAAAGACAGGAGATTTGAACCAGATACCATAAAGTCTGCCCAAAGGCTCAGCCAGTTCTACAATTTGCCACCTGTAGTTCACAAGTCTCTTAACTCATAGAGGCCTAGTTTGGTCATGCAGTAGATGCAGTTCAAAGTGATTTGGGTTCCTCATGGGAGAAATCAGAGGAGGAACAGAGCAGTTTCAAACATCAGTAGCACAAGGTCTTTGAGAGTTTTGTAATTTTTGTCAACCTAAGCCTTCTGCTGTCAGATTTCCACAATGGAGTGGGCAGGATTGATTTCTTGGTGCCTTTATGGTCATTATCTACCCATTGTAGAGTCATCTTGAAGTGCCTGGACCTTAATGATCTGCTACATGTTGCCTGTTCAGGCATAGGTGCTTATAATGTAGCAGGGTGAAGACACAAGCCTATTGGAAATTGTCATCTGGGGACAATCCAAAACCTTTTTGTTGTAGTGGTTCATATGATGTCCCTTCGCTGTTCTGTAACTGTTTAAGCACTTTGCTTTTATCATAACTTTGCGCTATCATGATCCACCATGGGAACTGGGAGGCCATGAACACAACCATCAGGAGGAAGGAAAAGGGACCACGTGTTTCTCCTTTGGAAGCTCACATAAATACTCTGTGGGATAAATACTCAGGGGATTTGGAGTCCAGACCAATACAACTCTCAGGACTGGGGGCTGGGGCTATACTCCCAACTTAACGCCTTGAACCTGCTCTCCCAAAAGTATTTTGTCTGATTTTCTTTTTCTGTTTCTTTTTTGTTTTTGTTTGTTTGTTTGTTTGTTGAGACAGGGTTTCTCTGTGTAACCCTGGCTGTCCTGGAACTCACAAAGATCCGGCCGCCTCTGCCTCCTGAGTGCTGTGCCACCCATTCCTGGCCTTTCTGATTTTCTATAAGGTACAGGATTGATTGCATGGATTTCATAGTCAACGGGTTCACCTATATAAATAAGAATCATAATAAAACATGAAGATATGGAATTAAAACCAGCTAGACCACTTTAAAATAAAATGCTCAAGATTTCTGATTTACTTTGAGAAGTCCACCATGCACAATTGAAGAGTCCAAGAATAAGAAAATAAAATGTAGATTCCACTTGGACTTCCCACAGGGCAGGGAACCCTGATTGCTCTTCGGGCTGATGAGGGAGGGGGACTTGAGTGGGGGAAGGGGAGGGAAATGGGAGGCGGTGGCGGGGAGGAGGCAGAAATCATAAATAAATAAATAAATAAATAAATAAATAAATAAATAAATAAATAAAATGTAGATTCCAGAAATAAAAATATAAAGTTATAAGTCTAGGAGAACGAGAACAGACTGTCAGTAGTTGTTATGAGCTGGGGGACTTCAGCTCCAGGTTCTTTTCAAGTAATATCTATGAGGACTCTGTGCCCTTCTCCCCAGAGAGCGATGAGTAACCAGACCAAGCAAGAGAATTGTTTTTATGATGATTCTTTATTAGAAACTTCAATATCTAATGTATCAATGGGGGTTACAATCTTAATAGGCATGGGGGACTGATAATGGGCAACACACAGACACTTCAATATCACAATTATTAATCCTACTAAACCTAATACATAAAACCAATTCATAACCTTAATTTAACCTATCACTTATTCCTAAAACACTTCTTAACCTTAATACAACTTATCCATTACTTTTCTATAAAACACTTCTTAACCTTAACTTATCCATTAACATTTCCTAATCTTATCAATTACCCATAAAATATCTCTTAACGCTTCACATACTAAACTTATGTATTAACACATCTATGCTTTTCTCTTAACATCTCATACACACATGAAATAGCATCATACAACCTGGTATTCCCTGGCTTAAAAGGAGCTTTTTTAATTTCTTCAGGCTGGGCTCTTGTCCGCACTGGGGGCTGGGTAGCGTAGATTGACTCTTGACCCTGCAGTCTGCGCTTGGGAGATAAGGTTCCGACGTCCCGTTCCAGGCTGGTATTGGGTAGGGCCTTGGACTCGGCTTTTGGGTGACCGAGTCTCGGAGACAAGGCTTTAGTTCTCTACTCTTGAAGACGAAGCTTTGCTCTCGCGATGGCAAAGCATTCTGTCTGCTCAGCAGACGAAGCTTTGCTCTCGGGATGGCAAAGCGTTCTGAAAGGCAGAGTATCTAGTCTGTTCTCGGGAGACAGACCTTCAATGTCCACTCTCAAGGAATGAGGATTTGCATTCCGGATGCAAGACGTTAAATGTCTGTTTTCGGGAGACGAAACTCTGTACTCGGGAGAGAGAGCATTAAATGTTTAGGCAAAGCATTTAATATTGCTGCTTTTCGGGAGGCAGGCTTTCCACGAGGGCCTGATGCCAGAGTCATTGTCAGAAGTGAGATAACCGTCCTGCTTCAGCCACCTCTTTTAAGTCAGATCGAAACTGCCCCTTGTTTGATCCTTCTGATAACCAGGTGTCCTAGGTTATCAGTATCGACTGGCTACAGAAGGGTGGGGGTCCCTCTTGTGTGGCAAGATTATTTCGTTACCACAGTTGCTGGGTGCAGCCCCCACATCTGGCAGGACCAGATGGGTGTGGCAGCCTTCAAGCGGATAAATGTTCTCTTAATATTTCACCTTAGTAATTTTCCACACAACACACAAGAAGAAATGCTTTTACATTACACCAAGTTACATTCGTTCTTATTCTATATATTTCCTGCTCTATCTACACTACAGATTCCCCTTTTTTATTCATTCAGAGGAATCTGCTTCCATGCTCATTACAGCAGCTTTCTCAGCAGATAAAGGATCAGTCATTCACAGTGAACTATTTTCTCAGATACTTAGGAAGTCTCCATCAGCCTAGGTCATTTCATTTTACAACTGACTGTTCTATTTACAAGGCCAGAGCTTCTCTCTGCAAAGTGAGAGTAGTGTCCTGGCCATCCTTGATGAACGACAGATATGAACTGAGTTAACCTCTAGGAGACAGAAATACGTGACCTCTGGGCTAAGGCACTGTCTCTGCTTTGGGAAACTGGCACCATTAAAGGGGAGGCATGGGCTTCAGTACACACTGCCTAGAGGTACGAAGAGACAGTGGACAAGGGAGAAACACAGGTTTGACTAATGAGCTCTGGTAATTCAGGTTGTAAAGTATGGCAATCTGTATCTGAATTTTGCCTTGATATGGTATGAAGAACTTTCTGCTGTCTTCTAAATTCCCAGCCTAAGAAGCAATTAATCCTAATTTATTAACCTTCTGGTATGACTAGCAGTCCCTTTTCTCACTAATTATTAAAGATAGCTGATTTCTTGCAATTAGTGACTTTCACTGTAATCCACTCTAAAACATATTTCATAATAGCTGACTAGTTACCCATTGACACTTTAACTCACTTCCCTCCTTAGGGTCTCCTAATGCTTGGTGCCCCTACTATAAAAAGAGGGGTTCAGAAACCGGCCATTAGCCACAGCCTAACAAACACCATCTCTGGCTGTGGTCTCAGCTAGCTGATAAGCTTCTGTGCCCTGTGGTATATTTTTTGTTTGTTTGTTTTATTTTTAAGTTTGCTTTTGGTATTCCTGGGATCTGATCTCTAGAATAAAGTTTGCTTCTGTTTTATTAAACTTGGTGGTGTTCCCATCTTTACGTGACCCCTTTCCCCATCCCGGACCCAACACAATGAACACAGCCAGCACTCTACTTCTTCATGGATTGTGTAGGATGCACCAGCAGAGGACTCCTGAGCATACTGCTCATCACCACTGTGCTCAGTGTTCAGAACTACTTTCTTCTTCAGCAGACAGACAGAGTGAAATCCAGCCCAATACTGCTCAGTCGTGGAGATGATTGCACAGCCAGGGAAAGAGAGCCAGCCAAATGACTCTGCAGAAGTAAACATTCTTGGGAACCTAGTTCTCAGAGTTCTTCCCTGATCGCCAGAAGTCCTCACTATGAAAATGAACCACATACACCACTAGACCCTGTAGTGAAAACCCGTCAAAGGCCACACCTGGACAGCCTCCATGAACATGTTTGTGCCAGAATTAGCAAGGATTCCCAAGGCAGCCTCCATCATGCCAATGCCTGGGTCTGGCATTGTTTACATTTCTGAGGTGAGGAGATGACACCCATTTTCAGCTCCTACTGCTCACCAACTGAGAAGGTTCTTTTGGACTCTTATAGTAAATCTATTTCAAGTTCAATAAATACACATATACATTCACATTATTCCATTTGTCTCAAATGTCCCTTCCCTTTTAAACTTGTGCAGATTTTTGGGGCAACCGATAGATTATTCCTATCAGTCACTCCCACTAAGTGTCCTAAGACACATCAATTCTCCCACTTCTACAAAGTTTTAAAAAGTGCAACAGAATACTTTCATCTGAAACCAACTCCTGTAGGAAATTTTCCCTGTTGGGATAGGAAATATTATTGACAAGGGGCATGATGTACGTGATTTCTGCCTGAAATGCAGTTTTCCTCTGGCATCTATGACGGAAAGGATCGTGTATTACCAAGAGCCACAATGGCTGCACCTTGTAAAATATTAGGATTTACCTATTTCAGTAAAGTAACTTTTTTCAGAAGCAAAGTTATATTGCCCAAAGTCCAAAGCGATTAAAACAGACATTTTTTTAAATATTTATTTTATTTATTATGTATGCAATATTCTGTCTGTGTGTATGCCTGCAGGCCGGAAGAGGGCACCAGACCCCATTACAGATGGTTGTGAGCCACCATGTGGTTGCTGGGAATTGAACTCAGGACCTTTGGAAGAGCAGGCAATGCTCTTAACCACTGAGCCATCTCTCCAGCCCTAAAACAGACATTTTAAAAAAGACGATTGTTAACCTTTTTCATGATTTGGATGAAGTAAACTAAGAGAAACATCAGCCGTTTCTTTGTGCTGTTAACCAAGGACAAAAGCTGATGAAAGAGTTGTACAGTGCCACCCAGCAGGGGAAAAGACCCCAGAGCACAGGAGTGAAGATCCTCTAGGAGCAATTAAATCAGGACAAAAGGCCAACGTGGTTAAAAGTGCACCAGGACTGCTCACTGTAAAGATTTACATAGCCTCCCCTCCCCCGCACAGGTAAAATGGTTACCGCAGTTGTCAGACAATCTGCAGAGCATGCTTGGGAAGGAACCACAAGGGGAGGAGGCGACACTGGACATCTTCCCACCAACAACACCTAGTCACTGCTGTGAGGACCAGAAGTTTCCACAATAATCTGAGCTCTTGGGAGAAGACGAACCTAAGAATCTTCCTTTTCCTGCCCTTTCCCATCTTCTCTTTTTCCCCTTGGAGCTCAAGAAAGATCTAGAAAAGAAAAGTGGATTCAAGTGTCCCTGAAAAACTCCTGGACTCCTCCCCCAGACCAAATACCTTGGAAAGCATCCTGGGTAGGGGGCAGGTCCGGCCTTGCTAGACCGTGCTGCATCGTGTGCAGGGCTGACCGCCCTTGCTTCAGACAGGGAGCTACATCTAGAAGTGGATAGCACAAACCTGTATGTGCGGTATAGGCAGCTCCAACCAGTGGGACCTGGCACCTGGGCAGAAAAGCCTGACTTCCCACTGTTTGAGCTGCTGATCTCTTCAGGCCAGGAGGCTAGCCTCGGGCTTGCACCTCAGACAGCCTTAAGCTGCTGGAGACCTTCCTGCTTCTTCACTACTTGGGGTGCCTGGATGCTGGGAGCCTTGCCAGCATAGCTAGGGGCAGGCTTCCAGTGCTTTCTTTACCTTGACAGTAGTACTGAATGGAGTAGTGGCGACGTACTCTCACAAAATCCTAACTGCTTTGGGAGTGACTGAGGAGAACCCTCAAACAAGCCCCAGGACCTCCATTCCAAAAGGAAGTCACAGCTCTGGCCCCTCCCTCAGACTCCTCTGCCTTGAAGGAAGAAGGAGTGGCATCTGGTTGACTAACTTCCCGCCCCCCACAACAGAGGAGCCCCAGGAACCTGCCTGTGGGAGCTGGAAGCTTTGCTCTGGGGGCCTGTGGAGGAAGGAGCAACTCCAGCACTGCTGAGATTTCTTCCACCAGTGTCGTGGCAGGGCCTGGTGCCAAGGTAAGGAGAATCGGGACTCCAGCCTTTTTCTGCCAGGAATGTGGACGCATGGCCAGGAACGAGAGATGCTGCTGGCCAGTTAGGCACAGTTCATTGCAGGGTCTGAAAACAGCATTTGTGGGGGAGGGGATGTAGCACTGACTATAAAGGGGAGACACAAAGCTGCCTCCATTTCCAGTCTTGAAATAAGAAAGACAGGCGAGGATGTAGCTCAGTTAGCAGAGTGGTTGCCTAGCATGCGAGAACCCTGGATTTGGTACCTGTTTCCAGGACTTGGTGGTACAAGTCTGCAGTTCCAGCGCTTAAGAGGTGAAGGCAAGACGAAAGGTTCAAAGACATACTGAGGTACGTCTTGTCTCGTTAAAAAGAAATGAGCTGAAAAAAAAAATAACCTTTGGGCAACATTCTGGGTGTCTTAGCTCCAAGCCACTCTTTTCTCGGTGGCCCTAGCAGGGGGTGCTGCAACCCTTCTCTAGACAAAAGCCCCATTCTTCCCCCCATCCTGCACAGTGGGGCGTCCCTTCCGCACCTGGATTAGGCACTTCACAAACAGATCCTATTTTAATCGTGGAAGAGAATTTAGAAGTGACTAGTTTCTTTCTTTTTTTCTCTCTGTAGCTTTTGAGCCTGTTCTGGCACTAACAGTGTAGCTCAGTCTGGCTTCAAACTCAGGAAGAGCCAACGTGCCCACGGAGTGCTGCGATTACAGGTATGTAGGACTGTTGGCTGCAAAGTGACTGTTTTCTGACCGAGGCAAAAAAAAAAAATCAGTAAATGACTTAGCAGTTGTAATATTTTAAGAAAAAAATGTCTGTTATAATGATGAGGATGTGGAAATGCATTTTAATTGAACATGTTAAATAAGTGAACCAAAGGGGACTTTTGACTGCAGGACTTTAGATAGTTGGCTCCCAGTAGTCAGTCTCGGGAGGAGGAAGTAGCAAATAATGTAATAAACCCAGTGGCTAGCCTTAGGAGTGCAGCCTGCTGATTTCTGACTAGGTGGAGGGATAAGGGCAGAAGGGCAGGGGTGCCCCAGCCACGGGCTTGACTGGGCTTGTCTCCCTTCACCCCCTTATACCCGTGTCCACACTAGGATTGTGTTCAACTCCTAGACCCGGGGCCAGCCTTCTGTCCTGCCCTAGGAATTAGGCCATGGGAAAGCACAGGGAACTGTGGAGAGGAAAGAGTGTGTATTTAATGAGAGGGACTTTGAAGGCACCTGGATTATGTCGCTGTGAAAAAGACTGACAAGGAATGGAGACATGGAGAACAGGCATAGAGAAGGGAATAAGAGTGAACATCATCAGATCTCAGGATTGAAGTTGCCATCCCATCATATTTTAGTCAGGTAGACAGAAATCACTGGGAAGCCGTTACTTCTACTGCCGTTCAAGCCGACAGCCGAGGCATTCTGCCCCCACTAGCAGATTGCAGCTTGGAGACTAAAGGCTCCCAGATAATCCTCTCTTATTATAGTGAAGGATACATCTGTATCTCTTGATTAAATGCTATTTGATGTCGTGAAATTCCTTCACCTGGGCCTTAAGCACATGCAGAGGTCAATGTGTTGAAACTGCACCAGGACTGCCCACTGTGAAGACCTACAGAGCCGCCCCTCCCCCTCCCCGCACAGGTAGAATGGTTACTGCAGCTCTCAAACTGCAGAGCATGCTTGGGAAGGAAACACAAGGGGCGGCGGCGACCAACAATACCTAGTTACTGCTGTGGAGACTAGAAGCTTCTACAACAATCTTGAGTTCTTGAGAAGAGAAACCTAAGAATCGTTCTTTACCTGCCCTTTCTCCGTTTCTCCTCTTTTTTCCCCCTGGAGTTCAGGGAAGATCTTGAAACTTGTCCCTGCAAACTTCTGGACCCCTCCCCCAAACCTTAGGAAAGGAATGCCGGACAGGGAACAGGTCCAGCCTTGCTAGGCCTACTGTGTTGTGTGCAGAGCAGACCGCCCTGGATAAGACGCGTGAGACCCCCAAGGTACATCTAGAAGTGGACGGCAAAATTATCTATGTACAGTATAGGTCACTCCAGCCATTGGGTTCGAGCACCTGGACAGGAAACACTGATCTGTTCAGGCCAGGAGGCTAACCTAAGGCTTGCACCTCAGACAGCCTTAAGCAGTTGGAGACTTTCCTGTCTCTTTACCTCTTGGGGTGTCTAGATGCTGGGAACCTTTAGGATAGCAGATAATCAAGGCGAGGCTCCTGAGACCGAGCCTCCAGTATAGCTAGGGGCAGACTTCCAAATGCTTTACCATGACGGTAGGACAGACTGGGCTAGTGGGCGACAATCTGCCACAAAATCCCAGCTCTGTTAGGGTGACTGGAAAACTCTCCAAAATGCCTCAGGACCTCCATTTTAACTGGAGTTACTGCTCTGGGACCCTCCCTCAGATTCCTCTGCCTTGTAGGAGTGGCATCTGTCTGACTAACTTCCCGCCCCCTAACATCAGGGGAGCCCCAGGAACCTGCCTGTGGGAGCTGGAAGCTTTGCTCTGGGGGCCTGTGGAGGAAGGAGCAACTCCAGCACTGCTGAGATTTCTTCCACCAGTGTCGTGGCAGGGCCTGGTGCCAAGGTAAGGAGAATCGGGACTCCAGCCTTTTTCTGCCAGGAATGTGGACGCATGGCCAGGAACGAGAGATGCTGCTGGCCAGTTAGGCACAGTTCATTGCAGGGTCTGAAAACAGCATTTGTGGGGGAGGGGATGTAGCACTGACTATAAAGGGGAGACACAAAGCTGCCTCCATTTCCAGTCTTGAAATAAGAAAGACAGGCGAGGATGTAGCTCAGTTAGCAGAGTGGTTGCCTAGCATGCGAGAACCCTGGATTTGGTACCTGTTTCCAGGACTTGGTGGTACAAGTCTGCAGTTCCAGCGCTTAAGAGGTGAAGGCAAGACGAAAGGTTCAAAGACATACTGAGGTACGTCTTGTCTCGTTAAAAAGAAATGAGCTGAAAAAATAGCCTTTCTATTTCTAGGCAACTGTCTGGTTGTCTTGGCTCCAAGCCAGTCTTGTCTCTGTGGCCCTAGCAGGGGGTGCTGCAACCCCTTTCTGGACAAAAGGCTCCATTTTCCCCACCCATCCCACACAGTAGGGGCTTCTTCCTAGACCTGGACCTTGGCTTAGGCTCAAACCATATCCAAACACTGTTTTCACATAGATCCTTTTTTAGAAGAAACCTTTAAAGGAACTGGTTTATGTCTGTGTTTCTTTTTTTTTTTTTTTTTTTTTTTTTGAGAAATGGTTTGTCTGTGTAACTTTGGAGCCTGTCCTGACCCTGGCTCTCCCTCCAGAGTTCTGGGATTAAAGGCATGCCCCACCACCGCTGTCAAAGTGACTGCCTTCTAACTGAGGCAGGAAAACATCTGCAAATGACTTAGCAGCTGTAAGAAGAAAAACTGAGGGTGGTCTGTGTTTTATTTGGGGAGGATGTGGAAATACATTTTAATTGAACATATTAAATAGGTGAACCAAAAGGGACTTTTGTTTGCAGGCCTTTCATAGTTGGCCCCCCATAGTTAGTCTCAGAAGGAGGAAGTGCCAAATAATGTAATAAACCCGCTGGCTAGCCTTAGGAGTGCAGCCTGCTGATTTCTGACTAGGTGGAGGGATGAAGGCAGAAGGGCAGGGGTGTCTCAGCCACATTCTTGACTGGGCTTGGAGACTAAAGAGCTCCCAAATAGTCATCTCTCATTATACTCTGGGGCACACCTTTGTTTCTTAATTAAATACTACCTGATATCATGAAATTCCCTCACTTGGACCCTAAGTACCTGTTAGAGACTGGTAAAGTATTAGAGTAATCAAAAACAAACATGAAGATGATGAACCAGACCAGAACTCTCCCACATTGCATAGCGAAACCAGAGGAAGAAAGACAATACCAGCAGCAAAGACAATGCCAGCAGCTTGTCAGGCTGTAGGGACAGGAAATGGCTCAGTCGAGACCATTGAGACTGGGAATCACTCTAGGCCTGGTAACCTTTTGGGATGCTGATAGCCAGGAGTACAGTGATGATGCCTGTAATATACTTATTTTTTTCCTTTCTGTTTTGAGAATAGTTTTCCTATATGCCAGGATGGTCACAAACTAACTATGTAACCAAGAATGACCTTGAACTTCTGATCTTCCTATTAATACCCCAAAATGCTGGGATTATAGAGGTGCACTACTGTACTTGCATTATTAGGTGCCCTATATCAGACTCAGAGCTTCATGACATATGGTAAGCAATTCCAACCCCTAAATACTGGAATAGTACTTTTAACGTGTGTGCAGGTTCTCACACTCGCACCCCTGCTTGGTTCCACAAATAAGAACTGTGAACAGGGCTGGCAGATTTGTCTGAGTAATCTAGAGTGCGTATTGCTCTTGCAGCACCCCCTAGTTCAGCGCCTAATGTCCACAGCAAGCAGCTCACAACTGCCGGTTCCTAACGTTCCAGGGGCATTAGTGCCATCTGTGGACACTTCCACTCACGTGCACACACCCACACACATTTATAGACAATTTAAAAATAATTTTAAAAAGCTGGCTGTGGTGGCCCATTCAATTGAAAGGGAGAGGTCGGTGTATCAGTGTATCAGTGTACTCAAAGCCAGCCTGTAGCACCTAGTGAATTCCAAGACAGCCACAGCTGCAGAGTAAAACCCTGTCTTAATAAAACAAAAGAGAAAAAGCCGTTTTTAAGTCTAAAAACAAAATATTGTATACAGTGTTACACATAAGTTATGTCTACATTTGAAAAGGATAGTTTTCTTAGTATTTTGTTGCTTTCTTTGTTTTTGTGCTTCTTACCCTCCTACAGATAGAGCTTAGGGATGATACAGGTAGAACAAGCCCTCTACCACAGATCTCCAGCCACCCCCACTTTTTTTTTTTTTTTTTTTTTTTTTTGGTTTTTCGAGACAGGGTTTCTCTGTGGTTTTGGAGCCTGTCCTGGAACTAGCTCTTGTAGACCAGGCTGGTCTCGAACTCACTGAGATCCTCCTGCCTCTGCCTCCCGAGTGCTGGGATTAAAGGCGTGCGCCACCACCGCCCGGCCGCCACCCCCACTTTTAAACTGTCTTGGTGTTCCTCTTAGAACTCAATCCCACACTTCTCTACCCTACCCTCTGCTAGTCCCCATGAAACCCCCTGTGAGCCTCAGTCCTAGCAAAAGACATTGAGATTCAAAGGGAAAAAAGGCCTAGGAATGACCTCGCTTCCTGCAACAGAAAAGAGGCCTATGCTTCTCAGGGGGCCTCTCAGGCAGTGCTGATCTATTCCTGGAAAAGTGTTGGGCACTGAAGACTCTCCACTTGGAGCTTGTTTCCTTCTTGACAAAACTAGCCTTTGGGCAAAGGACTGCCCTTGCCCTGACTACTGACAAAATGCTTGGTTTCTAGACTGGTGAAGCAGGATGTAAGAAAAAAGTGCCAAGCCTTGCCAAGATAGGTAAAGACAGTTTTAAAAATTTTCCTGCCTCTGAAAATGGTCTGTCAGTTACTCAAGGCCTTAGCCAAAGTTGGTTGCTTGAATGTTGCAAATGAGATTTTTATCGATTTTCCATGTAGCCAGTTGTCTCTGTCATTTCTTGCACATTTTGGAAGTTGCTTGTTTGCACTTCCTATTCAAGTATTATTATTTCCCTTCTCAGGTCGTCGATGGGGTTGAAGACGACCATAGTTATTTTCCTCTCATGACTTAGCCAAGCCCTTTCTAATCCAAGACTTAGACTCCTTAGGATAAGATAATTATTGAAACATTTAGCATGTTTCTTGCTTGATATTGTTTATTGTGGTTGTAATTCTAATTTTTATACTATATGTCTGTTCTTGTTGTATGTACTTTTGTCTTGGGTTCGAAACTCTCTTAGACAAAAGGGAGAGGTGCTGTAGGAACTCCCTCAGCCGATGGCCTTTGAGACGCTGGACCACCTTGGGTGTTGTCTTGGGTACAATAATACGCAGATGTCGAAATGTGCAGTTCTTCTTTTGACTGATGGATTTGGTTCCTGTTCCCTGCTCACGCAGAGGACTGTTGGTCTGTCAGTCCACCCCTAAAGAAAGAACCCTTTATTATATTCCATTCTGAGATAGTGTGGGACTACTTTATTGAAATCCTCTATAAGTTGCCTCACTCAGAATGTTATTTTCTGGTTCCATTCATTTGCCTGGAAACTTCAAGATGTCACTGTTACCATTGAGTAATTCTCTATTTGGTTATTGTACCACATTTTCTTTATCCATTCTTCGGTTGAGGGGCGTCTAGGTTGACTCCAGGTTGTGGCTACTACCAATAGCTGCTATGAACATAGTTGAGCAAATGTCCTTGTGGTGTGATTGAGCATCCTTTGAGTATTGTCATGTCTTCATGTAGATTGATCCTTATTTCAAGAGAAACCTCCTATACTGATTTCCAAGTGACTACAAATTTGCCCTCCCACCCCCAATGGTGGAGTGTTCAACTTACTCCACATCCTATCCAGAATAATCTGTCATCACAGATTAGCCATTCTCACAGATATAAGTTGGTATTTCGGTGTTTTTGTTTTTTTTTTTTTATTTCCATTTCCCTAAGGACTTTGGGCATTTCCTTAAGTGTGTTTCAGCCGTTTGAGATTCTGCTGCTAAGAATTCTCAGTTTAGATTTACGCCCCATTTTTAATTGGATTATTTTGATATCTAGTTTCTTGAGTTCTTTGTATATTTTGGAGATCAGCCTGTTAGATGTGGGGTTGTTCAAATATCTTTTCCCATTCTTTTGGGTGCTGTTTTATCTTCTTGACCATGTTCTTTTTCTTACAGAAGTTTCTCAGTTTTAGGAGGTCCCATTTATTAATGTTGCTCTCAGTGTCTGTGCTACTGGTGTTACATTTAGGAAGTGGTCTCCTGTGCCTGTGCATTCAATACTACCACCCACTTTCTCTTCAGTCATGTTCAGTGTTGCTGGATTTATGTTGAGGTTTGAGACTTGAGTTTCGTGCATGGGGATAGATACAGATCTATTTGCATTTTTCTACATGTCAGCAGCCAGTTATGTCAACACCATTTTTTGATGGTATGTTTTTTTTTCCAGTGTATAATTTTGGCTTCTTTGTCAAAAATCGGGTGTTCATAAATATTTGGACTAATATCAGGGTTTTAGGTTTGATAGGTATTATTGGTCCAGCTGTCTGTTTTTATGCCAATACCAAGCTGTTTTCATTATTATAACTATAATAGAGCTTGAAGTCAGGGATTGTGATGCCTACCAATGTTTCTTTATTATGCAGGATTGTTTTGTCTCTCCTGGGTTTTATGTCTTTCTATATTAAGTTGAGTATTTTTCTTTTGTGGTCTGTGAAGAATTACGCTGGGATTTTCATGGGATCACACTGAATCTGTAGATTAATTTTGGTAAGATTGCCACTTTTATTATGTTGATATTACATATCCATGAATATGAGGGATCTTTCCATTGGATGATGTCTTTCTTACATGATTTAATCACTTGCTTTGTTTGAGTTACTCCAAGATAGTTTATGTCATTTGTGGCTATTGTAAAAAGTGATGGTTCTCTGATTTCTCTCTCAGCCCGATTATCATTTGTGTTTAGGAGGGTTACTGATTGTTTTGAGTTAATTTTGCATCCTGCTACATTGCTAAGGTTTTTTTCCAGTTGTAGGATTTCCCTGGTAGAAATTCTGGGGTTATTTATGTAAAATGTATATTATCATATCATCTGCAAATAGAGAAAGTTTGATTTCTTCCTTTCCAATTTATATCCCCCGATCTCCTTTGTTGTTTTAATGCTATGGCAACAACTTCGAGTTCTATATGGAATAGATGTGGAGAGACTGGACAGCCTAGTCTTGTTCCTGATTTTAGTGGAATCACTTTGAGTTTCTATCTATTTAATTTGATGTTGACTGTTGGCTTGCTTTATATTGCCTTATTATGTTTGGATATGTTCCTTGTATTCCTCAGCGCTCCAAGATCTTTATCAACAAGGGGTGTTGGATTTTGTTGACGGCTTTTTAAGCATCTAATGAGATGATCATGGGCTTTGTGTATGTGTGTGTGTGTGTGTGTGTGTGTTCAGTATGTTTATATGGTGGATCACATTGACAGATCTTTTATATGTTGAACCATTCCTGCATCTCAGGGTTGAAACCTACTTGATCATGGTAGCTGATTTTTTGATGTGTTCTCAGATTCAGTTTTCTAGTAATTTATTGAGTATTTTCACACCAATGTTCATGAGGGACATTCTCTTTCTTAGTTGCATCTTTGTGTGATTTGGGTATCAGGTAGCTTTAGCCACATAAAAAGAGTTTGGCAGTGTTCATCTGTTTCTATTGTGTGGAACAGTTTGAGGAGTATTGGTATTAGTTCTTCTTTGAAATCCTGGTAGAATTCTGTGCTGAAACTATAGGGCTCTGGTCGTTTTTTGGTTGGGAAACTTTTGATGACTGCTTCTACTTCCTCATGGGTTATATAGGTCTATTTAAATTGTTTATCTGGTCTTGATTACTTTTAGTATGTGGTACCTATCAAAATATTGCCTATTTTATCTTTTCCAATTTTTTTTTCGGAATACAGGTTTTTTAATTATGAAATAATGATTCTCTGGATTTCTTTAGTGTCCATTTTTATATCCCTCTTTTCATGTCTGATGTTGTTGATTTGATATTCTCTGCCTTTTGGGAAAAGGTTTTTCTATCTTGTTGGTTTTCTTGAAGAACCAACTTTATGTCTCATTGATTCTTTGTATTATTTTCTTTGTTTCCATCTTATTGTTTCTACCCCTATACTTGATTTTTTTCTGTCCTCCTGGGTGAAATTGCTTCTTTTTGTTCCAGAACTTTCAGCTATGCTTTAATTTGCGAGTGTGAGATTTCTCTAGGTTTTCTATTACGCACTTAGTGTTACGAACTTTCCACTAAGTGTGCTTTTCCTAGTCCCCATAAGTTTGTGGATTTTGTGCATTCGTTTTTGGTGAATACTAGGAAGTCTTTAAGTTCTTTGTTTCTTCCTTGACCTAGTGGTGATTTAGCTGAGCATTGTACGATTTCCATAGCTTGTGTGCTTTCTGCAATTAGTGTTGCTATTGATTTCCAACTTTAAGCCAAGGTGATCAGATAAGATACAGGGGGTTATAGCATTTTTGTATATGTTGAGGTTTGCCTTGTTTGCCTTGTTACTGAGCATGGGGTCAACTTTAGAGAAAGGTTCACAAGGTGTTGAGAAGAAGGTGTATTATTTCGTGGTTTTGGTTGTGTGTGTGTACATGTGTGCGTGTATGTATGTTTGTATGTATGTATGTTAAGTATTTGATTCATAACATCTGTTATTTCCCTTATTTTTCTGCTAAGTTTCTGTATGGCAGACCTACCTATCTGTTGCTGAAAGTGGGGTCATGAAATCTCCCACTCTTATGTGTGGGGTTTGATCTGTTCTCTAAGATTTTGTATTCTTTCTTTTACAAATGTGGGTGTCCTTGTATTTGAGGCATAAATGTTGAGAATTGAAACTTTATCTTGATGAATTCTTCTTCCTTCATTTCTTTTGATAACAGTTACTTTGAAATATGTTTTGTTAGATATTAAGATAGCTACACCAGATCATTTCCTGTGTCCATTTAAAAGATTGAAAAGTGGGCTGGAAAGGTGGCTCAGAGGTTAAGAGCACTGGCTAGTCCTCCAGAGGTCCTGAGTTCAATTCCCAGCGACCTCATGGTGGCTTACAACTATCTGTAATGAGGATCTATTGCCCTCTCCTGGTGTGCAGGCAGAACAATGTATACACAGTAAATAAATAACTCTTTTTAAAAAAATTGGAAAGTCTTTTCTCAACTCCGTTACTCTAAGGTAATGTCTGTCTTTGAAGTTGAGGGTATTTCTTTATGCAGCAGAAGGTTGAATCCTGTATTTGTTTCCATTCTTTTAGCTTATATCTTTTTATAGGTGAATTGAGACCTCTAATATTAAGAGATATAAATGACCAGTGATTGTTGGTTTTTGCTGGTGGTGATATAGTGTGTGTGTGTCCCTTCTTTGGGATTTACTGATATGAAAATATCTTTTCCCTGTGTTTTTGTTAGTTCAGCTAGCTTCTATAGGTTGGGGTTTTCCTTTCGGTACATTCTGTAGGGATGGATTTGTGGATCAATATTGTTGAAATCTGTTTGATTTTCATGAAATTTCTTTTTTTTTTCCATCTTTTATGATTGTGTGCTTTTCTCCATCTATGGTGATTTTATGCTTGTTGGGTATAGTAGTCTGGACTTGTGTCTGTGGTCTTTTAGTGTCTGCTATACATGTGCCCAGGACATTTTGGTAGTCAGTTTCCATTGGGAAGTCAGGTATAAGAATGATAAATCTCCCTTTATATGTTACTTGGCTTTTTTTTTTTTTTGGAGGCTCTTAATAATCTTTCTTTGTTCTGTATGTTTAGCATTTTAATTATTATGTGGAGGGGATTGTTTTTTGTCCAGTCTATTTGATGTTCCATAAGTATCTTGTAATTTCATAGGCATGTCCTTTAGGTTGGAAAAACTTTCTTCTATGATTTTATTGAGTATGTTTTCTGTGCTTTCGAGCTGGAATTCTTCTCTTCTTCAATCATTATTATGTTTAGACTTGTACTTTTCATGGTGTCCCAGTTTTCCTGAATATTCTGTGTTACGTATTTTTTGGCTTTAATGTTTTCTTTGATCAGTGACTCTATTTCCTTTATTGTATCTTTAGCACCTGAGATTCTCTCTTACATCTATTTTATTCTTGTGTCTGTAGTTTCTGTTCATTTACCCAATTTTTCTATTTTTAGAATTCCCTTGATTTGTGTTTTCTTTATTGCCTCTTTCAATTTTTTGAGTATTGAACCATTTGCTTCACCTATTTGATTGGTTTTTTTCTTGGCTTTTCTTTAAGAAGTTTATTGATTCCTTCCATTTTTTGTTTCCTCTACTTCTATAAGGAAATTTTTCATTGCCTCTATTAGGGCTTCTATCTTCAGAAATTTATTTTTAGGGTTTATCTTTCTTGCCTTCATTTGCAGTCTTACTGTTGCAGAACCACTAGTTTCTAGTGGTCTGTATTGCTCTTTATGTTGTCAAATGTATTCTTATGGTGTTGTCTACTCATCTCTTCCTCTAATCAAAGCTGGAGGGGCCTGTGGCTTAGGGGGTCGCTGTTCCTCCAGGTGCTGGTGGGGCTACAGCACAAGTGATCACTAATTTTGCTTGTGATGGTTGGGGTATTGGGGATGGTCAGACTTTGGCACTTTGTTAAGTGTAGGAGATGCATGGGGTTGTTCCCCTGGGGGCTATGACACGGAATGCAGGTCTGTCGAGCTGGGGTCCCAAGTCCTCACCTCCTTCACTGCAGGTGGCACCCTGAATCCAGTAGCCACTTATGCAGTGGGGGATGTTTGGGGGTGTGGGAGGTTGCTGCCACGGTTCAGGGTCTTCGGTGGGTAGGGGAGGGACATGAGATGAGGCCCCAGGGGAAGGGGTATTAGGGCCCTGACAGCATGGCTTTCCCGACAAGAGCACAGACCCTCCCCTCTTCCAGGTACAGGTGGGGCCCTGGCTCCAGTGGTCGTAGATGAAGCACAGGATCCTTGGTGTTCCTTCAATGTATTTTATTGGCAGGACCTCACTATGTAGATCTAGCTAGCCTGTAACTGACTAAATGGTCAAGGGTGTCATGCAGTCAATGAAATCCATGTCTTCTGACTGGAGTGTTGGCAATGAGGGCATTTCAACCATAAGTATCACCATAATTTAACATTAGCCATTATTGTCTGCCGAGGATCACTAAACTTTGGTTTTGACATTGTAATTTCATTACTAAAGATGGTATTTTTAACCACAGACTTTTGAGTAGTTGGAGAAATGGTTCAGTCATCATTTTCTAGATGACATTTGGTTCATTTCTTACGTTTATTCCTTGATAATTTTGAAGCACCCTGAATGTGGTATTTTACTAATTCTTTATTAAAATAGCCATTATTGATATGTAGAAAAACTAGTGATATTGTGTGTTTTGTAGTTTTCAGCATCACTTAACTCCCTTCTGAATTCTGAGAGATTCCCACAGTGACTGTGGTAAACTCTTTGATCACAGCATTACAAGGAAGTTTGATGTCTTCCTGTCCTACCAGTATCTCATTTATCTTATATAATTCACATTTCTCTAGGTCACATTTATTGCTCTAAAATAAATAAGACCTGAATGTTTCTTCAGTGTATTCCCTCTAATACTGCATTTTTGTCTGTGTTCTCTTATGTTAGACTAGTTCTCTCTCTCTCTCTCTCTCTCTCTCTCTCTCTCTCTCTCTCTCTCACACACACACACACACACTCATACTTTACTCTGTTGACCTGTGTGACATTTCTTCTTAGATCCTTCAAATGTCTCATCATTTGTATTCATTACTGAGATTTTCTTTTCATTGGGCTCTATTTGGTATAAGTGTTGGGTTTTTTATTTTTTTATTTTTTTTAAACTATATTATGATTGGATCAATTACCATCAGTATTTTTCTTCCCTCTAGTTGGAAGTAGTGGGTTTTTCTTGTTTTATGCTTTGGGTATGGTTAATTACTCTCCAGCTCCTGTCTATTCAACTGTTCCACATTTAATCCTATTTCCTTTGTTCCCATGGAAAATTTTATTCTGAAATTTCTAAGTATACTTTTATTCTAATTATGTTCTGCAATGCTTCTTGACTGAATGAAGAGTGTTATTGTGTAATTTTCTTTAAATGATTTAGGGTACAGTGATGTGTTTGTTATTTTCTTGCAACCAACCATTTAAAATTACTCTTGTTTCTTCTGAATAAATTTTGACAGGATCTCTGATATTATCATGGTATTGTGCTATCATGTGTTTTGGCATTGTCCATAATTTTTATTAATTTTAGGTTTGAGATTTTGACATCTTGATGTGAAATGTCAACAGGATCTGGTCTTCATTCCTGCAGCAGAGACGTAGAGAAGAACCATCAGAGAGAACGACTATCTCTTCGGTAAATGTGCCGCAGGTCAGTGTACCATCAAAATTCCACTGAAGATGGTTTTTATATTGAAACTATTCAAGATTTTAATTCTCTGCCTCTGGTAATGTCATCTAAAGTATTTATTTCTTACAAGATTTTTCTTCCCTAATAATCCATTTGTATTTTTCACAGACTTAAAAACTGCAGTTTTCAAAGAGACTCCCAAATAAATGGTTATCCAAGAAATATTTTGATACACAGTTCCTATATATCCTGAGGGAAAAGATCTTCTAAAGTGCCATTCTCTTTGGGAATAATTTTCTTTCAAACAACCACATTGCACTCCATCACTCCTGAAGACTTGTAGCAATATCATAATGCAAAAAATCATTCGGTCCAATTTCAAAAATTTCAAAGTCTACAATAGCTGCAAGTTTATTTAAAGTACTAAAGTTGTAGAGTTTCTTTTGAGGTTCAAACAGTCTTAAACCTCAAAATATAATGCCCTGTAAAATGAAACTCAAAAAGCCGATCACATATTTCAGCATATAATGGTAAAGAATATACATTACCATTCAAATAAATAGGGAAAGGGAGCATAGTGAGGAAAAATATGGCCAAAGCTTATTGTAAAAGGGCTCGGCAAACTCAACTCTGCATTTCCATGTCTGATTTCAAAGTTCCTCAGATCTCCAACTCCTTTCAGCTTGGTTGACTGCAAGACCCTTCTCTCTCTAGGCCAGGTTCTCTTCACCCCTTCACAGAAATTCCGTGGTTCTGTCAGCTCCAGCTCTTGGGATTTGGAAGGCAATCCCGGCTTCACTTGCACAGCTTCAAAGAGTGGACTCTTGTGTCTCCATTCCGAGACACAGCTGACACAAACCTGAGCTCACAAATTATGGAGGAAAACTTGATAACAAAACCATAACCATGAGCTCAAATTACAAACTTCTGCTGCTTCTTGAAACTGGAATATGGCACCCTTGCTCAATTGCACCTTCACAAGTTTTCTGTGTTTTTCATGGGTTCCTTCATTGTTTTATCTTGGCTGTCATGGAACTCAATCTGTAGACCAGGCTGGGCTCGAACATAGAGGTCCGTTTCCCTTTGTCACAGGAGTTCTGGGATTAAAGGCATCTGCCACCATATGTGGCTCGAAATTGTACTTTAGTTCCTTCTCACAAATTGGAAACACCTTGGTGGGGTCTTGTCTCCAGGTCATCACAAACTTTATTACATTTCCTAGTGTGTGTCTCCTTGTACACAATACTTTGCTCCATTATACTTCCTGATTTTCCTTTTCTCTCTATATTATACATAATATATTTATTCTTTTTCAACTTGCCTTTTTTCAGTATACAATTTCATTAGGGACAACACTAGTTAATCCTAAAATAACGATTCTACAAAAGGCTGCTTTGAAATTTTCTTAAATGATGCAATTCTACATGGGAAGACTTTTTTGGAGAAGGTAAAAAAGCAGCTACCTTCTTCAAACTATCACAAGAACTATTTCTAGTCAAAATATTAAATGTGTTCATCTATCATACCATTTGAGCCAGGCTCCCACAATTCAAGGCACCCTCAGCCACCACTGTTGTCCAATGCTCTTCCTTTTATGACCCATTAAACTGCTTAAAGCATTGCACTTCTTTCCTAACCCGGAGAAACAAAGTCCATGTTCCTCCTAACTAAAAGCACGGTCCAGTCTATCACAATACTGCCATTCCCGGTAATAAGTGCCATCTTAGTTAACTTTTCAAATTCTGTGAAGACACACCATGACCACTAGAACTTTTATAAAGGAAAAAACTCTCAATTGAAGCTAGATTACAATTTCAGTGTTTTAATCCGTTATCATCATGGTAGAATAAATGGTAGCATTCACACGTGCTTGGTGCTAGAGAGGGAGTTGTGACTTCTACATCTTGACCTGCAGGAAACAGGAAGTGAACAGTCTACCACACTGTGCATAACCTGATCATAGGAAGCCTAAAAGCCACCCCAGTGTTAAGACAGTTCCGCTGACAAGGCCAGAACTATTCTAACAACATCACACCATCTAATAGTGCTATTCATTTTGAGGGCCATTTCATTCAAGGCAACAAATAACAGAGAACTGGAAGTAGAATAAAAAGGGTATGTATAGATCTTTTACATCCAAAAACAATCTATTTCATTAGGGAAGCATTATTTTTCCAGCAGCACGTGGTAAATGGATAATTTGCCATTATAGGGTCTGAGAACATTCAGGGATGTGGATGTGCACATCTCCCTGAAGTAATGAGAATTTCTGGAGTACTATTGCAGGGATATGTGCATTGATATGATGCTCAACAATTACAGCAATCTAGCTTTGTTGTTAATAATTCTCTTCTTGAGGAATATCTGCTTCACCCACAGTGTTTACCTGCTTTGTAACCCATCTAGAGACTATTAGAAATGAGGGAAATTCTGGTAATAAACATTTTTTTATGTTTTGTCCATAGCACTTTTGTTTGTTCTTTGTTCTCTGAAAAGGCAACCAATACTATTTATGAAATGAAATGACCTGTGTAGTCCTATTACACAGCGTTTAATGAGAACTTCAAATTTCAATAAATGTTGAACATTCAGAGCAAGAAGTTATATTATACTGTACTTTAATTGGAATGGATTGATACTAATATCAGTTTAATCTTTACTTATTTCTGAATTTTAAGAAATGTAGAGATTTTACATAGAGAAAATTGGTTCTGATGAACCTTTTTCTTGCTTTTGTTCATTTCATTTATGTATTTTTGAGGTGTATTCTCTATATTTAGTTCTGGCAGCAGAGAACAGCATAACTTTAATCTTAGGCCTAAGGAGAATAAAATTAGAAGATTGTTAATTTCTTGGCCAGCCTGGATTTGCATAATGTTTTATTAGAAGAACAAATCTATAAGCTGTGGGCCTCTCTAAAACACAGTAAGGAAATTTTAAAAAGTTCACATATTCTATAAATGATGCTATAGAGAGGTTTGTTTTGGTCATGATTCATTTTTGCCCAATCATCTATTTTTCCCAACTTCTACAAGATTGTCAGTTGACATAAAAATGAGAAACTTACTACCGTTCCTCAGTGTTAGATGACAGATTGCTACTAAGCTTGCATGTAACAGTCGTGGAAGACAAATAGCCTCTGCAGAGAGCTCTGTTTTCAAGAATTCCTAGGTAATTTATCTCATAGAACTTAAGGAGACATCAGTTTTTAAACATCTAAATATGCTTCAATACCCATAGGTCATATTTTTTTGTTCTCATTTTCAGAAAAATATCACATATTGGGGAAATACATAAACATCGTGAATCGAGGATCACAGGACATCACCTACCACCGAGTGAATATCCGAGAGAAGTCTTAAACTGAATGAGACTATCAAAATGGCCAACGGAAAGTGCTTTTATCTCTTATATCAGGCTAAAAACAATAATAAAACCAATAGTAGACAGGTACCATACAAGTGTAGTAAATGTGATAAGTGCTTTTTCCAGAAAGACCAACTTGTGACACATCAGAGAATTCATACAGAAGAGAAACGTTTCAAATGTAGTCATTGTGAGAAATACTTTATACGTCCTGATCGTCTTAGAATACACCAGAGAGCTCATACAGGAGAGAAACCTTTCAAATGTACTGAGTGCGGAAAATCCTATACAGGTCCGAATGGTCTCCGAGTACATCAGAAAACTCATAAGGCAGAGAAACCTTTCAAATGTACTGACTGTGGGAAATCCTTCACACGTGCCTTTTGTCTTAGAGGACACCAGAGAACTCATACAGGAGAAAAACCTTACAAATGTAATAAATGTGACAAATCCTTTGCACGGGTTTCATATGTTACAAATCATAAGGTTGTTCATTCAGGAGAGAAACCTTACAAATGCAATGAATGTGAGAAATCTTTTGCACGTGTCAAAGCTCTTAAAAGTCATCAGATAATTCATACAGGAGAGAAACCTTACAAATGTAACGTATGTGAGAAATCTTTTGCACGTGACATAACTCTTAAAAAACATCAGATAATTCATACAGGAGAGAGACCTTACAAATGTAACATATGTGAGAAATCTTTTGCACGTGACATAACTCTTAAAAAACATCACATAATTCATACAGGAGAGAGACCTTACAAATGTAACATATGTGAGAAATCTTTTGCACGTGACATAACTCTTAAAAAACATCAGATAATTCATACAGGAGAGAGACCTTACAAATGTAACATATGTGAGAAATCTTTTGCACGTGACATAACTCTTAAAAAACATCAGATAATTCATACAGGAGAGAAGCCTTACAAATGTAACATATGTGAGAAATCTTTTGCACGTGACATAACTCTTAAAAAACATCAGATAATTCATACAGGAGAGAAGCCTTACAAATGTAACATATGTGAGAAATCTTTTGCACGTAACATAACTCTTAAAGGACATCAGATAATTCATACAGGGGAGAAGCCTTACAAATGTAATGTATGTGAGAAATCTTTTGCGTGTGCCTCAAATCTTAAAAAACACCAGAAAATACATACAAGAGAGAAACCTTACAAATGTAATGTATGTGAGAAATCTTTTGCACATGACACAAGTTTTAGAGAACATCAGAGAATTCATTGACGTTTATTAATTTGAGGAATACTTTTGACAGGTTTCAATTTTTGAAAACATCAGATGTAGGAGAAAAACCTTTCAAGTCTTCGACAAGATCAGATCATTCACACAGGAGAGAATATTGTGTGTGTAGTTAACGTGGCAACGTCTCTATCTGCCTCTCACTTCTAAGAATACTTGAAAAACTTCATACTGGAGAGAAAAGTTTCTGTAGTAAATAATGTGACATGTGAGTTATTTAAATCTCTGTTTTTAGAGACCTTCATATATCCTCTCCATATAAGAGAAACTTTATGATCTTGAGATATTTATGAAATTGTTAATAATTTACTAACATTAGAAAACATCAAGTTTATGTTGAGAAAAAATTTTAATTGTGACAATGTAGGATAATTTTTATTAAACTATTTTAGCTTTTCAACTTCAAAAATTGCATCAATCGGAATGAAAAATGAAGAAGCCTCTACACTGTGCTGTGTTGTATCAGTTCCCTGGAGACTGGAACCTTCCATCCTGAGTAGATGCTGACTAATCCGAAAATAAGCACCTCTAACTCATTTCCAGAAGACCAAAAAACTGACAAAATTCACTATTCTAAACTCTCCTGAAGAAATGGAGACGACCATGCTGGTTAGAGGAGTCTCCAACGAAGGATGCCCTGCAATCTTTAGATACTCCTGAGTGTTTGCCGTATATTCTGGGTGTCTAGCATTCATAAGCTCTTTCAAATGCAGGGTTGGAATTTCATGATGACAACTATTTTTCAGTCTGATTTGTTCCTGTAACCAACTTGCTTCTATGTTCCTTAAGGTAACCCTAATGGACATACTGATTTAAGAAGACACACTTCACTGGTACCCATTCTCAGTTCTGTTTTCATCCCACAGTTTGAGTGAGTATATGCATATGAGTTTCACATCAATTCAGGAAGTTTCTATCAAATAAAATGAGTGGACTTCAGTAATAGTTCCTTCCAAATTGGGATACTTCAGAAAGTTGATGTTAGAGACAAAGCATTGAAATGTTTACCCATGGTAGATATGTGCTTCACTGTACCTTATAAAGTCTACTCTATAGAACTTCTAAAGTGAATTGATGTTGTAAAAATTTATTGATAAAAAGGTAAAGCCTCTGAAAATTGATCCTGAAATAAACCATCTCCACAATGATAAGAATTTACTGGTATCCACTTGACAGTATTGATTATGGAAAGAATACTTACAAGTAGATCAGGAGGATGTTAACATTCTGTTCTGTAAGGTTGACAATGTTCACATGTGTATGTAGCTACAATATATTCAAGAGTGTAAAGGAAATTGTTTTCTTAGTGCTCATTTCAGAAAACTAAATGACCCTAAAGTGGAAAGTACAAAGAAATACAAAGACAAACAGATTTAGATATTATACAGTTAAGAATCAAATGCAGCATATGAAACTGTGACACATCAGTGAATGAGAATTCTTCTTTTTCAGTGACTGAAACTGTGTTTTGGAACTATGTTTGTATTGTTAGTATTGGATTTATTCATATGTCAGAATAGTTGTATAGTTTTGATCTTTGATTTTATTGATTGTAGCTTTTAATTCTCAGGGTTTTTTTCTTTAATCTGTAAATTCTCCTTTGAAATATCAATAGTGGCCCCTACTATAGAATTTGTATTTCTTGGTTTAATTTTTATAATTTTTAAATGGTTTCCACTGAAATAGATTTACATAACATCTCCCCTCACCTTCTTCCTCTCTGCACTTCTCATATACCATCCCTTAATCCTAATTCATGTCCCCTCTATACTGAAGTTGATAGAATTTTTTTCTATCAATTTATTTAAAATGTTTTACTGCAAGTCTGATTTTTGCCAGTTGCATATATATGGTATCAAGAAGACAAGTCTGTTTTTACTGGAAAAACGATGTAAAAAGGCTCATCACTGTGAGATGCTAATTGTTGGAAGCCATGTAAGGAACAACAAGCAACCTTGGAACTCAAACACAGACTGGCAGCTAGAAAACAATGCCAGCAGAGCATGGAGAGACAGATCACTGAGGATATGTGTCCTACTGACCTTCTGCTGTACATCTGAGCATCATCTGAGCTGTATGAAAAACTAAGGGTGTGTCATGCCTCTCATTGAATAGTATTACTGGTACTTAAAAATTATTGAATGATTCAACCACCACTCTTAGAACTGAAGACATGTAGATTGTTAATATAGTTATGTTGCTTTTATTAATGACTTCAGTATAGAAACTACTGGGGAACAATTTAATAGTTAGAAAATGGTTTTTAAGACATGGTTTCTCTGTAGCAATGGAGCCTGTCCTAGAACTAGCTCTTGTAGACCAGACTGGCTTTGAACTCAGATATTTGCCTTAGAACATGATGCTTTCAGTGGTTTGACGAGAGAGGTGATTAATTAAATTACCCATTTTGCTCTCAACTTCTTGATATGATTTAATAAAATTCTGTTAATAAGTGGATATGTAACCTAAAAATTTTAAAGTGATATGGTTGGCTGCTTTACATTTATAAAAACTTAGGATTATGATTATTTTCAGCTTTTTTTGTAAGATTACCTTTCGAGATAAAATTAAAATAATTGATCTTTTCTTTGTAACAATGAAATGAAGCCTACCGGTAAAACAAAAATTGGCTAAGAATGAGACCTTGCTTACACTTTGTTAGTCTATTACAAGCTGCTTAGACATGAATGATTGTGGGTCTGTAAGAATAATTTTTTTCACTTGCAATATGTAAAACCTTGAGTCATGTCAGCAACTGAGAAATACATTATTCTATTCATTCTTTCCATTCACTTTAAGAATGGAATGTACCAACACTGCAGTGTTTATACTGCTTGGAAGATTTTGCTAGGTTATATAAGCAATCAGGGAAAAATTAAATAGTGAGGGGAGAAAAATACCAGGAAAGAATTAGAAGGAAGATATCAGGAAAGAATTAGAAAGAAGTCGTCAGGGAAAACACAAAAGCAAGGCAACAGGAACTGGTAAGGGAGAATATATAGAAGAGAGACCCTGATGTGTTGCAGATGTGTATGTGTGTGTCTATGCGTTTCCCTTTTCAAAGTACCCAGACGATTTCAGTTCTGCTCCCTCGGATATAAATCTCTACTGTGTGATTGGCCATCTGGGCTGCTGAAAGGTGGCCTCGCGCCAGCAGCGCATTCTCCTCTAGCAAGTCAGTAGCTGCTGGTATCGCTGGCTTTGGTGGTGGGAACATGTGAAATGGGAAAACACCCTTAATGTCCCTGAATGAAGGAATAAATAATAAAAATGGATGAAGCCACTGTGTAATATTTTTTAGTTGTAAAGAAAATAAAATTTGAAATTTACAGTTCAACGAGTGGAATTGCATTAAGTCGAATTGAATGTGGTGACCATAGCCCCAAAGAGCAGAAATCAGAATTGAATGTGGTGACCATAGCCCCAAAGAGCAGAAATCAGAATTGAATGTGGTGACCACGGCCCCAAAGAACAGAAATCAGAATTGAATGTGGTGACCACGGCCCCAAAGAACAGAAATCAGAATTGAATGTGGTACCCACGGACCCAAAGAGCAGAAATCAGAATTGAATTTGGTGACCACGGCCCCAAAGAGCAGAAATCAGAATTGAATGTGGTACCCACGGCCCCAAAGAACAGAAATCAGAAGTTCTCTTCCTCCTTATTTTTCTAGTTCTAAGCCTTAATACTTGAGCACATATTCTGTAGTAACTGCAAAAAACAGAAAAGTAAAAAGAATTTCTGGTGTGTCAGGTAAGAATACAGAGAGTACTAACAAGCTCTAATGATATGATCTAGGAAATGGGAGAGATGAGCTCTGTGTGTGGAGAGGTATTGAAAGGAAATACCAAAAAAAGACATCAGCAAGGATGTCTGAATCATAAGGAATTACACTATTTACTAATTCCTTCCTAAGAAACATGTAAGTCGGGGTATACATCCACATACATAATTTAAACAATGTTTTCTCATTTGTACTAACAATCTTAAAACTATGATTTAAGGGCCATCTAGCAAAAGCCACAATGTAAGTCAAAATAGATGCTTTTTTGAGTTTTTCATCATAGCTGTCCAATAGACTACAAAAATATTACAAATTATTGCTATTGCCGTGCTGGTCTCCAATGGAAAGTATGAAGATGCCATGAACTTGAAGGTGATGGGACTTAAGGGCTGTGAGCTTGAATTGTCCTAAACATTTCCTTCTTGACAAGATTTCATAATTCCAGGTGTAATTTACAAATTAAAAGGAGGGAAGCGATAAGTCCCATCAACAACAACAACAAAATAACCATGGCACAACAACACCAAGGGCTTAGTAGTGGCTAACATCACTAGCAGCTCAGACATTTTAAAGATGAGTACCACCATGTCTGAGGCTAGTAAGAAGCCACCCACCAGGATTTGTAAGCCTTCATTCTTGAGAGGTACATACAACCGCTTTTAAAGCAGCACAATCCCTAACTATATTGTAAAACAAAATCCTTATATCCATAGAAAACTGTATTCCATATCAAGCAAACTTCACATTGCAATTTAATAGGAGACCATTAAATAAATACAAAGCTAATGAAAATGATCGGGAACTCACCAAGGCCAGCTGGCCTGGGTCTGAAAAAGCCCGGGTTAAAACCGGTCTCGCTGAACATAGTGGACAATGAGGACTACTGAGACCTCAAGAACAATGGCAATGGGTTTTTGATCCTACTGTACCTATTGGTCTCGTGGGAGCCTAGGCAGTTTCGTGGATGCTCACCTTACTAGACCTTAATGGAGGTGGGTAGCCCTTGGACTTCCCACAGGGCAGGGAACCCTGATGGCTCTTTGGGCTGACGAGGGAGGGGGACTTGATTGGGGGAGGGGGAGGGAAAGGGGAGGCGGCGGTGGGGAAGAGACAGAAATCTTAAATAAATAAATAAATAAAACTTAAAAATATATATATATATATATAAAAGCTAATGAAAATGTAGAATTTTTGAAATCAATCCAAATGGATACATCTACCAATCAACTCCCACAGCTGGTGCGCAGGGACATTGCAGAAATTGTAGAGAGATTGTAAGAAACAGTAGCCGGAAGATTGCTGTGATATTGTTCCTTTTAGTAATTTGAAAGCGGCATCCATATAGTCCACTTAAATACTGGGTAAATGTGACGTGAAGAAAGGAAACAACAAAAGCTATGCCCAGGTGGACTAGGAAGACAAGGAGACCTCATCTCTTCAAAAACAACTGAGTTACTTTTTCCAAATCTTTTGTTTCCAATAAGAAAATTAAGAAATAATCTCTCACAGAGAAAGCTACTCCGATTAGTCACCCTATAGTGAAGAGACTAAGCCCTGAAATTATGCATACAATAAACATGACAAATGTTTTGTGTCCAAGAAGCAAATTAAGAAATAATCTCTCAAATGGAAAGTCACTCCCATTAGTCAATCCTGTATGACGATTAAGCCTGGAAAATACACATACAAAAAACGTTACATAAATTCAATTGCCCATATTTAGGAGTATGTAAGTATATTTATGGATATACATGTAGCACAAATTACTGATAAACAGCCAATAAATTTTAAATAGATTAAAGATAAAAAGTGCAGTTTGGAGTGAATTAAGGGAATGAATAAATGATACATAATTGCAAAAAATGAAAAATAAAATTTTTTAAAAAACAATTTTCAAAAACCTTTAGATAGAAAAAGGAATTAACTTATAGCCATCTTATCCCCCGCCCACGTACAGCTGAAGCCCTGCACTGAGTGTGGCAGCCATGTCTTCAGATGATTTGCATATTGGAGTTTTCTAGTTATATCTGGATCAAATCAAATGTCTTATCCTACTTCTATTGCATCAAGTAGAAACAGATTTCCAGATGGAAATGATCAGAATTAGTGCTTAACGACTTGATGAGCCACTGCGAAGACACGAATCCCTATGATTTGTCCCAAGAAGAGCATGGACTTCACGTTCCAGTTAATGATTTTCCTCCTGTGTGTTTTCAGTCCTGTTCACTAGAAGTTAGACAACACATAGCAGCCTGATCTCCAGTGACTCCTGCTCCTTTTTTCAGCCGTCCTACGTGCCTCCATCTATTCACAGAGAGGTGCTGTCTTGTGAAATTCGTCCCTTACATATTTGGCCATCAGCGAGAGTCGTCATTATGAAGGTCTTGTTTAGGCAGCAATTTTGTTGGAAATTCAGGAGTTATTGAAAGCAAGAGAAATGGAGTGGAGAGATATTTAGGCATTTCAGCATGTATGCTGCTCTTCCAGATGGAACTGCTGAGCTGTGGCCAGTACATACATGAGCTAGACAGGCTCGTGGACCTCTGGCCTGTGGAGGCAGCTGCACTCATTTTAACACACAGCAAGGCTGCATACCCACAAAGACACAAGCACAGATACACAATAATAAAAATAAAAGAAATCTTAAAAATGACCATTACTTCAGAGGTCCTCAAGCTATGATCATAATCCTTGTGGGGGTCAAATGACTTTCCCAGTGGTCTCATATCACACACCCAGAACACCATATATTTACATGGCCAGCTGTACAGTTGTGCCCTTGCTAATTCTATGACCAACTTTGTGTCCGTGTGTGAGCAAGATTAATGAGGTTTTGAAATAACCCTGCTTCATGTTTCATCTAGTGGATTCATCAATCAAAGCTTCTTTAGATGAAGATTTACAGTTAGGTCTATTAAAACTGAAAGATTATAAATTTATGGAATTTTCTTTCACTGGCTGGGAGTAATTCCTCAATTTGATATATATTTAAATATATTTATCCAATTCTTTAAGAAGAGATAACAGCAAACACAGTACTGTCAATGCACATAAAGTGTCATTTCCAGTATTTGAAGTGAAATTTAAACTCCACGGGACTGGAAGGACTGGATGTTTGACTTTTGGAAGTAAGTTTTCAGTCAATTCACTGTCTGTTTAATATGAAATCAACTCAAACCTCAAAGCCTAACTTTGAAGCATGTAATTTTTAATCCTCCTGTACAGTACCACAGCTAACACTTTTACATGGATGTTCATTTTCATTGTCAAACTTGCCAAAAATTGTGTGAGAGCTAAATCTTTTATTTCAGTAGTTAGTGTCCAATTCCAGGACTTCTCTCCATCATACTGATTTCTTAACTATCTACCACATGCCCAAGACTTAGTGTAGCTTTATTTGAATACTTTAATACCCCCTGCTCATATTTTGTTTTGTTATATATAACTCCATACGTGAAGTTTATTCCTTTAGGTAGGATATCAAAATGACCCTATAACTTTTTCCCCCAGTCTTAAATCCTAATGGTAGCTTGTGAGTCCAACTCCTAATAGTACTACCAGCATTCAAGTCAGAAACTATAGTGAAAAGAACTTAAAATTTTCTAAACTGAGTAATTGTGGAAGAACTCACACATGTGCTGTTCAAGTCCTGTCCTTTATTCTGCCTATTTTTGTCCTCCAATTTTCGTCTATGTTCTAGTTCTTTTCTTTTTCTCCCTTGCTTCAGTCATCTATTTTTCTATGTGTATCTAGATTAAAAAAACATTTTTTACAGTCAGTTTAAGGCAATAAAAATGTTACAGTAGTCACATCTCTTTGGTCATAAGACATTCCTTGGGTAAGTGACAAGAACCAAGCCATTTACCATAGTCACACAAAGTTCCCATGTTTCTGGTGTAAGATTGTGACCAAAGGCAAATGGCACTGAGCCCAGGTGAGACAAGCTGCAAGACATAGTTCTTTGTTATAGAAACTTGGCAAGCTAGGAATTGGCATGATTTTTTGACTGCTTTGGGACCATGCTTAGACGCCTGCAACTCGGATCTTGTGCATAACTAAAGCTTTGGATTTAAGATCCATTTACAGACATCTTGTCTAGTTTGAATTTATTTTGAGGTAAATATTAGCTAATTGTGTATAGTTTGTTTTAGACTGAGGAGAAATTGAATAAAAGGAACAAAGCAGTCTTTTAAGTGTCCTACAATCTGCAGGAGACAATAGTGACACAAGCAGAATTATACAGTAATTGCTCAGCCAGCTTTTCATGGGTGACTTATCAGAACCAAGGGTTTTGGTAAAGGTTAAAGCAAAATTCAAGGCATTTTAGTGTTATTGCTTGTAAATATAGTAGCTGTTTTTTGCTATAGATTTTTATTATAACTGGCTCCCTTTCTGCTCCATATTTGGGAATTAGTTTCCACAGTTCAGACCTGCTTCTTATGCCTTTGGGTCTTACTGATCACATACTCCTAGCTATGTGTGAAAACTCTCTCCCACTGCCAGGCCTTTGTGCTTCTCTCCTAGGTTAACGCAGAGATCTGCCTTCCTGCAATTATCTTTATTGGCCAGCATTTGGTCAGTGCTTAGATTCCAGGAAAAAGCATCCCATTTAACATATCCCCGATATCCAAGGACACAGAATTACTACTTGCCCAAAGCAGCTGATTCATAGGTTCTCAGATAGACAGAAGAATATTTTTGCCATGGTTTCACCCCACTTACAGATAATAAATAGAATGATCCAAATCTAATCTTCATTAAAAGATTCCTAACCCCTCATGCTCACCTTCAGCTCAGCTTACTAATGACTTTAGTTCAGCAAATTTACTTTTGTGTTGTACTTTGAAGGACAGCGGAAGAGATAATTAACTGCAACCTAGAAAAACACTTCCTGCTGGCACCACAGACCCACAATCCCACTGTCAGAACAGCTAAGAGCATTCCCCAGAACTGACAATTTAGAGGCCTGGGTCTCCTCCTTATTCCTACTGCTTAGAGCAGTACCTGTAAACTCCAGACCTAAGCCAGTAGAAACTGGAGCATCCAGTGAATGTGCTAATCAGATCGGGAGTCATTAGCTTCCCCTTGTCTGTTTACATGGTTGCCTGGTTATCTAATATTATCTATGCATGCTGGGAGAAAAAAAAAAGGCCACACTGATTACAAAAAACACGCCCTATTCGTAATTTTACTGAAAATAAATCTTTTTATTTCTTTGTCTAACCACCTAAAAATGTAGCATAGTGTGTTAGCTTCTCCTCTAGAATTCCCTGATGATATAATTCCTTTCTTATCTATCTTCCTTCATTGAGAAGTTCAGCAGATGTGCACTAACCACTCCCACCTTTGAGCTGACAGCCACAGATCTCTCTCTCTCTCTCTCTCTCTCTCTCTCTCTCTCTCTCTCTCTCTCTGTGTGTGTGTGTGTGTGTGTGTGTGTGTGTGTGTATAAAAACGTTTATCTGATTTTTATGGTGCAAAAGAATTCCAGCCCTGGAACCTGCTAGGATTGGGGAATTAGTAGTTATAAGGGCATATATTATTGGAAACATTTGGAACAAAAAGAATAACTAATAAGAAAAAGAGATGAAAATAAAGAAATGTGGATAGATGCATCCTGTTGTGAGTAATCTTAACCCTCAGCTTTTAGGTCCCTTCACTTGTTGTGGTGTCTTTAATTGAACCCTGAGAGGGATTCTTTTTTCATTTTTAATTAAAAATTTCCACCTCCTCCCCTCCTCCCATTTCCCTCTCCCCCCCCCCATCCCCTCCTCCTCCCTCTCCAGTCCAAAGAGCAGTCAGGGTTCCCTGCCCTATGGGAAGTCCAAGGTCCTCCTCCCTCCCTCCAGGTCTAGGAAGGTGAGCATCCAAACAGACTAGGCTCCCACAAAGCCAGTACATGCAGTAGAATCAAAACCGAGTGCCGTTGTCCTTGGCTTCTCAGTCAGCCCTCCTTGTCCACCAGGTTCAGAGAGTCCGGTTTGATCACATGCTCCATCAGTCCCAGTCCAGCTGGCCTTGGTGAGCTCCCATTAGATCAGCCTCACCGTCTCAGTGGTGGGCGCACCCCTCGTGGTCCTGACTTCCTTGCTCATGTTCTCCCTCCTTCTGGACTCTTATATTCTAGGCACTAAGTAAGGTAGCATAACTTTTCTGAACTTATTTTCAAAATTAAAGCTGTCTAGACTGCTCTGTAGGTGACGTTTGATCTATATGGAAGACGTTAAAAGAGCCTAATTATATAAGGATATTCTCAGAATTTTATAAGCTAAATGAAACTGTGATGGGAGGTCAATACTATTACAATATTACTATACTATTAGCAATATTACTATTACTATAACAATGACAGTTAGTGAAAATGCACAATAACAGGTGAATAGAGAAAATGAAGTTCTTGAAAAAGAGGTCAAGAGGAACAGACAGCATCAATGTGCTTGCATGTGCTTCTTATGCTTAGATGCCTCAAGTTACCAAGGAGAGGATCTTAGGAAAGACCTCATTAGATAAACCTTAAAAATTACAATTTACATTACATTCTATAGCAAGGCACAAGTTCATTGCATTTCACTAAAGCTCATTAAAGTAATTTCCACAATTTTCCAATGTAAAAATTTTTTTTTTCAGAAACGTAGTTCATGCAGTGGCAAATCGGTTTATTATCCAGCACACAGAATGGTTATTTTAGAAACTAAGATATACTAGAAACTCTCACTAGAATGTGGATTGTTAAAGCTTATGCTTCCTAAAGTCAAAGCAAAGGTGTTCAGCTGTAGGTCCTAGTGTTATGTGAATGCTGGTGATTTTCTATTGATCTTTATATAATTTGGTAACATTTAATTTTCACATCTGTCTCTCAGTCTCTATTTTTGTCCCATATACACAGATACACACACACACACACACACACACACACACACACTTCCCTATATAAGCAAGAAGGTTGCATTTCTATAGGGAACAACATTTTTCAGGTACTCTAGGGGAGCAAACATTTCCTCACAAATTGGGGAAATGCTAGAAGGAATATATCTCTCATAGCCTTTTCTTGGCTGATTATCATGCTTAATAAATGCATTGAGAGAGAAAGATAAATCTAGATGTTATATTAGGAGCGGCGGGGCTGAGTCCCCAGCACCCCGGCCACCTGCTAGTTTATGCCCCAAAATAATTACACGGACACTGTATTCTTTTAAACACTGCTTGGCCCATTAGCTCTAGCCCTTACTGGTTAATTCTGATATCCCAATCAACCCATCTCTAATAAACTGTGTAGCACCGGTCTTACCGGGAAAGATTCAGCATATCTGACCTGGCGGCTTGCTTCATGGCGTCTGCCTGGGAGAGGGGAGCATGGCCTCTGTCTGAGGCGTCTGCCCCAGAGCGGAAAGCTATCGAGTCTGAGCTCACTTCCTCTTCCTCCCAGCATTCTGTTCTGTTTACTCTTCCCACTTATGTTTTAACCTATCAGGGCCAAGCAGTTTCTGTATTACTTAACCAATGAAATCAACAGATTGATATATGACACTCCCACATCATTTCTCCTTTTTCTGTTTAAACAAAAAAAAGTAGGCTTTAACTTTAACATAGCAAAATTACATATAACAAAACAGTTATCAAGCAAGAATTACAGTTACAATATTTATATCTATTTTATCTCTTATCATAACAAAGGAAAACAACTATAACTATCTATCTATTATTCAACTGCATCAAAGACTCCAGAAGGATATAATATTACCTAAGTAAACAAGAAATAAGCAACTTTCAAAACTCTAGAAATGACAGAGACATTTTGCTGCCTGGACAGTCACCCAAAGTTCCTCTGTACTGTTGGGGCATCCATCTTCAGCCGACAGGCCCATAGTTTCCAGCAGACATTTCCATGAAGCAGGAAATTTCAAAGGCAGTTCAGTCACTATCTGCTGTGTCCTGCAAAATGTCTCGCAGACTCTTTCATGAATCAGGAACCCTGAAAGATCATCTCACCTTTAGGTAAGTTCAGTAGTCTTCTCTCTGCGGGTTCTCTGTCCAATTTATGCAATAGTCCAGGCAAGAGCAGTTTCTTGCCCAAATGGCTATCAAACTCCATAAGGTGCCTCTTCGATGCCCATCTTCTTCTTGAAGTAGATTGGTGCTGCCAGGAGCAGACGTGTCTCATTGTCATGAAAAGCCCTAAGTTATTAAAACATTTAAAATGCCATATTCTATAATCTTTGAAAAATATGAAGAACGTCTATCTAAAATATATCTATGTACATCTAGAAAATCTTAACTAACATGACTACAAGCTCGACTATTATAGATGACTATCCATTAACAACCTATATACATTACATTTTTAAGTGAACTACACAATCACAATACCTTAATAAAGATCAGAAATATATATACATATAACAAAATTAACCTTAAATCTCTATCAATAAAGCAAAATCTATACCAATGCAAATTATTCATATCTATATCATATCCCCCTTTAAATGTAAAAGAACGTTTATAAACCATATTTGGGAATATGGGCACAGATTTCTCTCCAAACTGCTTCCTGCTGAATGGGGGCGTCGTTAATTAGGTCTTTCATGGTATAACCTGTGTGCTAGTTTCATCTTAGTTGGCAGTTGAGCGAAGCAATTTTCTGAAGGTGTTCACAGCAACCCTTCAGGAGGGCGTGGTCCATCATACCATATTGGGATAGAAGCAATCCACAGACTCTCACCCTCTGTGAAAACAAAATAAGAAAATCCTTTCCAAAGCATCATGTCCTTAGATCCAAATTTCAAAGTCAAGGCATTTTCAAAATATCTATGTTGGATCAGTTCAGCAGCATTTATAAACAAATATCTTTAAGCAGCTGTTGCTCCTTCCTCAGCATTCAAACAATTCAAACAGAGCATAATAGTATACAGTATCAAAATTCTCTGTGTATTTTCCATCTTTGTGCACTTCATTTTAACCTCTATTTTGTTTATTTTTACTTTTATTTTTTGCTTTTTAAGACGAGTTCTCTGTATCTTTGACCTGGAAAAACTCTGTAGACCAGGCTGTCCTTGAACTCTCAGAGATTCACCTGTCTCTGCCTCTCAGGCATTGGGATTAAAGGTGTTTGCTACTACACCTTGAACTCACAGAGATCTGTTTGTCTCTGCCTTCTAGGCACTGGGATTAAAGGCGTGTGCTACCACAGCTTGAAGTCACAGAGGTCAATCTCCCTCTGCCTTCCAAGTGTTAGGATTAAAGGTGTGTCCTACCACACCCAACTACTCTCTTCCTTTTTTTTTTTACTTTAAGAACTTTAACTTTTAGCCTGCATATATTTTTAACACACAGTAAACCATTTAGAAATTTCCTTCATCTTTGAATCTCTCTTTACTGTATATCTCTCTTTTTCTGACCACACAAGCCTTTAAATTACTGAGCAATATGGGTAGGATTAAAGCCGTGGCTTTGGCAGCTAGATCCAGCCCATTCCTTAGCTTTCCAGCCTCATGGCTGAGGTACTGGCTGTAGCCATGTTTACTGCCACAACTCTATGGCATTTCAAGGTCCCTGCCAGCAAGTGAGCTTCAGCTGCCTGTGCTTGTAAACTGCACGAACCGCCTGCGTAAAAGAGTCAGAGTTTGCCCTGGCAGGACAGCCCAGAAAGCCGGCATTTTTAAACAGCGCAGCTTTTTTCCTGCTACAGCTGAAAACCGAAAAGCATGCATTCAGCTTTTCGTCAACACCATTTAAGTGTTTTGTGGCAGGACCTCTTAATGAGCTGCAGGGTTTTGCAGCTAAAGCTGAGTCAGGAAGCCTCTCTTAGATGAGAGTGATTGCTTGCCTCTAGCAAGCAGAGTAGACCCAAAAAATTGCTGCTACCAAGAAAACATGCTTTACTCTTTCCCAAGCTTTCTCAGGCTTTCTGTGGATTCAGCTGTCCACACGTCTGGGCGCCATTCTGTTGTATTAGGAGTGGCAGGGCTGAGTCCCCAGCACCCCAGCTACCTGCTAACTTATGCCCCGAAATAATTACATGGACACTGTATTCTTTTAAACACTGCTTGGCCCATTAGCTCTAGCCCTTACTGGTTAATTCTGATATCCCAATCAACCCATCTCTAATAAACTGTGTAGCACTGGTCTTACCGGGAAAGATTCAGCATGTCTGACCTGGCGGCTTGCTTCATGGCGTCTGCCTGGGAGAGGGGAGCATGGCTTCTGTCTGAGGCGTCTGCCCCAGAGCGGAGAGCTATCGAGTCTGAGCTCACTTCCTCTTCCTCCCAGCATTTTGTTCTGTTTACTCCTCCCACCTATGTTTTAACCTATCAAGGCCAAGCAGTTTCTGTATTACTTAACCAATGAAATCAACAGATTGATATATGACACTCCCACATCATCTAGATAGAAGCAAATTTGCTGTAGGAAATCTTACATTTTGTGGTTACCCACCTACTGGGCCTCTTAAACCATATATGCTGACCCAGAGCTGGTCCAAGGCCCAGACAGTTTCCCAACCCTGCCTACTTGGATTGCTCTTGCCTAAGCAGTTTTTGGTAGAATCCCTGCCACAGCAGAGTTTGCTGTATGTGGCAACTTGGAAATTTCCCAAGCGCACAGCACATATGCACCATCACAGCATTCCCCGGAGCAATTCCTTGCTGCGTGGTGACTTGTGCAGCTTCCAGTTTCTGCTCCCTGCCCCTGGACTCTGGGTTTCTTGCTCCATGTATGGAATTGATTTAATTGCCTTTAATTTGTCAAGCAGCACATATTTCTCAGTATTTAACCAGTACCAAGGCAGAAACTAAAGCAGCCCAGGACCATTCCTGTTGTCACCGTTTGCATTGCTTCTAGTCACACCTCTGCAACTATGACATCTGCAGTTTACGGATCACATAACAGGAATAAATAAATAATTATGGCAGATTTCATTACCAATGCAACTTTTAGTTTTTTAGCTAATACTAAGGATTGTATTATGTGAGGCTTATATGACTATGGTGATACTTCAGTTTATTGGATATTAGGCTTCAGTTTTCTTCACCATATTCTGTCATTAAGGAAGAATATGGCACTCTTAGGAATGATACAATCTTTAAAGACTAATAATGAACAACTAGTTGACAGGGTTACTACCATCAAAACTCAAAGGTTATCTGAGAAAGTTAATACTATTACAGACAAAATTGAATCCATATCTAAGGGTACTAAAAAGTTATCTGAAAGAATTTATACATTTGAATTTGACAATCGAAAGTTGTCAAAAAGTTATAAGTTAACAGAAAAAAAAAGTATCTCCAGGATGGCAATCTGCACGATATTCAAGGAAAGTCCACAAAGGAGATGTTATCTTTAAAGGAGAAAGTTCTAACCTTGGAATCACAGGTGTAGAATGAGGACCATAGACTGGGTGCCTTAATGAAACCCCTAGCAATATATATAGGTCAGGAGATTAAGGCTTTACAAGAGACAATAGTAAAAAGATTTGAAATTATTGAGGAAATTATTGGAGCTGATGAACAGAGAAATAAGGCACAGGACAGGATGCAACATTGCCAGTGGCTGTCAGAGATGACTTACCCAGGGTTTTAGCTTCCTACCCTGTAATCTACTCTGACAAAATATCAGCTTCTAAAGGCTCAAAAGGATTCAAAGAAGGTAGATGGATACCTATAGGAATGAATGATCTAAAGGAAATTAAGCAAGCTGTTGTAACTTATGGCTTGCCTTCCACATTTGTAAAGGAGATGATGAAGACTTGGGCTTCTAATGTCAGCGCAACTCCACATGACTTTTTCAGTTAATTTCAGCAGTCCTGGATGATGGACCTTTATTGATGTTTAGAATTTATTTCAGAGAGGAGGCCAAAAATTTGGAACAACAGGGAAAAGCAAAAGGCCTTGAGACTTCCCAAGATCAAATTCTTGGTGAAGGTCCTTATGCTCTTTATGATGAAGAAATCTTGTCCTTATGCCACAAAGCAGCCCTAAATGCTTGGGACAGGATTCAAGAACTAGAAAAAAGAATTGAATCATATACCAGGGTTAGACAGGGACAGAGAGAACCCTTTATTGACTTTTTACAAAGATTAAGTAAGGCTGTACAAATAGGAGTAACAGACCCAGATGCTAGACAAGTACTTTTTGAATCTCTAGCTTTTGAAAATACAAACTTAGAATGCAAAAAGATACTTGGACCTTTAAAATTTAGATCAGCACCTATGGATGAATATATTCTTCGTACAATGAATGTTGAGACATTTAACTATAATGCTGAATCTTGGCTAGGAGAAGCAATTTCCAAAGTAATAAGGAGACTTCAAACTGCCAAATGTTTTATTGTGATAGAATAGGACATCTGAGAAGGAATTGCAGACAAGGAATTTCTAGGAATAATATCTCCTCTGGGACGGCAAAAATAGGAGATCTTGGTCTTCATGTATATGTAGAAGGTGTGGCAAAGGCTGACATTGTACCAATGAGTGCAGATCAACAACAGACAGACAAGGAAACTCCTTGGATGGTATCAAGCAACTCTCACAGGCCCCCAAGCCTAAAGTGGCCTTGTCATTCCCAGTAACTGTGGAGGACATGTCACACCAGGAAAATTAAAAATCTCAGATCCTTCTGTACAAGACCATACTGTTCTAAAGGTGGTATAAACATGAAGGATAAGACAAAAATCCCAATAGGAAATAAGAAACATATATTCTGGCAAACTTCTATAAATGATCAAAGACCAAAGCTAAGAGTGCATATTAATGGAATTGTAAGTGTTGGCTTGATAGACACAGGTACAGATGTGAGAATCATTACTCCAGAATCTTGGCATCCAAACTGGCCTCTTCAAGAGGAAGATGTTCAATTACTAGGAATTGGAACCATATCTCAAGTTAAACAAAGCAAGAGATGGATTGACTGCATTGGGCCAGAAGGTCAAAGAGGGAATCTGAGGCCATATGTACCTGATATTGTAATAAATTTATGGGGCCATGACCTGCTACAACAATGGAATACCCAGATTAATATTCCTACAATCCCAGGAACTTATAATTCTGGGAAGGCTATAATAAGGTACTATGAACAAAAGTCACCAGCCATTCAGGCTGTACAAGAACATAAAGCAACTAGCAAACCTTTAGAGGTACCAACAGCCCTACCTTTAAAATGTCTACCTGAGAAGCCTATATGGGTTAAGCAGTGGCCTCTAGCTGAAGATAAGTTGCAGGCTTTAGAACAACTGGTACGATAGCAATTAGATACTCACGATATTGAAGAATCAACCAGTCCTGGGAATTCTCCTGTATTTGTTGTAAAAAGGAAATCTGGTAAATGGAGAACGGTGACAGATCTAAGAGCTGTCAATAAGGTTATTCAACCTATGGGCCCTCTACAATCTGGAATTTCTCTGCTCTCCCTATTACCAAAAATGGTCTCTTATTGATTTGAAAGATTGTTTCTTTACTATACCTTTACAAGAAAAGGATAGAGAAAAATTTGCCTTCACAGTACCTACTTAGGAGATATCCATGGACTATCCTCCCACAGGGAATGTTCAATAGCCCCATATTGTGTCAATACTTTGTAAATCAGCCATTGGAAATAATATGTAAGCAATTTCCTAAGTCTATAATTTACCATTACATGAATGACATTTTGCTATCTGATTCAATGGATACTTTAGAAGGAATGTTTGAAGAAGTAAAAAAAAAAAAAGTCTTTCCAAAATGGGGATTACAAATTGCTCCTGAAAAAATACAGAGAGGAGATTCTGTCAATTATCAAGGTTATAAAATAGGTTTGCAAAAAATTAGGACACAAAAGGCACAAATTAGGGGAGACTGGTTACTGACTCTTAATGACTTTCAAAGATTGTTAGGAGACATTTCCAGTCTATGTCCAGCTGTTGGGACAAATAATTCATTTTAAATAAAACCTTAGATGGGGATAAAGATTTGAATAGTCCCAGAGAATTAACAGCTGAATCAGAAAAGAAATTGACAATTATTGAGGAAAAATTATAGGAGGCACATGTAGATTGGGTGAATCCAAATCTTAGTTGCATTTTATTTTAGTCATATTGCCTTCCAGAATTTCTCCTACAGGAATTTTAATGCAAAGGAATGATATCATTTTAGAATGGAGCTTTTTAACCACATAAACCAAGTAAAAAATTAAAAACTTATGTTGAAAAAGTCTCTGAACTAAGTATAAAAAGGTAAATTGAGACATTGTCAATTAGCAAGTATAGACCAGCAGAGATTATAGTGCCTTTCACTACTGATGGGGCATGGCCTCTTAGACCATATATGCTGACCCAGAGCCCGAATCTGCCCCTTCTTCCTTTTTGCCAGCTGCTCATTTGGGTTGTTGGATTGCTGGATTTGATCTCTGTCCACCATTCAAGCAGAGAATTCCAATTTGTGAGTAACTATTTCTTAATTCTGAGCTAGTGTAGGATTTCTTTTAAGTGTCTGTTCATCACAAATTACTATTCTTGCATAACCCATGCTTCTTACAACATATCATTTAATTTCCCAGCTTCTTTTGCTGTTAGGTATGGTCTTGTGACATTGTTCCAACCAATGAGACCAAAGAAGGCACAATGATTAACTGTTATAAAAGCTCAGAGCCTGAAGACTTCTGAGCTGCTAATTGAAAGGTTATGGAACCCAGAAGCATATATCTTAAACCTGACTTGGCATGGTGCTGTAAAAGAAGAAGAAATAAAGTCTACCTAAGGTCACTAGCTTCTGATGCTTTGTAGTATAATTCCTCAGGTTAGTTTCCTGCAATTCCTCTATTCCATCAGAAACCATATCCCCAGAGGGTAGCCCAAGAATAATTGGTATGGTTGTGTTTGGAACAAGAAAAAGCTTCCACTCTCTCCTTATGTATTAGTTTAAGAGTTTAAGTTCTAACTAGAACAATAAGACAACCAAAAAAATATCAAATGGATGCAATTTGGAGAGGAAAAACTCAAAGCATTGTTATTATTCAGATGATATCATAGTTTACATATATGCCCACAAAAGTTCTACCAAGGTACTCCTATAGCAGATAAAGAATTTCAAGAGACTAGAAATAAGATTTTCGAAGAAAAAAAAAGTCAGTAGCCCTTATATACAAATGACAAATGAACTAAGAAAGAAATCAGGAGAATAACACCATTCTTGATAGTCACAAATGATAACTCTAGAACTCTACCCAAGCAAGTGAAAGACTTGCATAGCAAAATCCTTAAAGATTTGAAGAAAGCCATTAAAGGCAAATTCCAATAGAAAGACCTCTCATGCTCATAGATAGGTAGGATTTACATAGTAAAAATGGCCATCCTATGAAAAATATTCCACAGATTCAACATTATCTCCATGAAAATTCCAAAACAACACTTTACAGACTTTCAAAGGACCATACTCAACTTCATATTGAAAACTAAAGCAAATGTAAAGACAAAATAACCAAGGATACTTATCAAAATTCTGAATAATAGAATATCTTGAAAAATCACCATCTCTCATATCATGCTGTACTACAGAGTGACAATAACAAAAACCACATGGCCTTGACATAAACACAGATATGTTTATCAATGGAATTAAACTGATGACCTGTGATGAATCTTTTTTGTACTGATAGCTTCCCAATAATGACACAGAAATAATTGCATTAACATTATCAATTTGTTAACATAATTTATTAGGAAATAAATAGATAATTGCATTATTATTCATTAATGCTTGGTCTTTCATTTAGGCTTTTTCCAAACTAGAAGTTATAAGTTAAATCGACCTGTTTCTATTAATCTACCTTTATCCATGTGGATTTTTATATCTCCTGCATTCTGTACATCTAACTTCTTCAGTTGTCTTTTTTTTCCTGCTGTCTTCTGCAGGCATATACTCAAACTCTGAGTTACTTTATCTCTTGGGGAGTCCCCCCTATTCTCTATTGGTTAACTATTGGCCATTCAGCTCTTTCTCAAGCTAATCAGAAAGTGCCATAGGCAGAGTCACATCATTACAGTGTATGTAAAGATTATCCCACAACAGTGACCCAGACATAAAATCACACACCTTTGGATATCTATGATTTGATAAAGAAATGATAAATACTCAAAGAAAAAAATAAAACATTTTCAACAAATATTTTGGTCTAACTGTATATCCACATGTAAGAATGCAAAGAGATCCATATTTATCACCTTAAACAAAACTTAAGATAAAGTGGATCAAGAAATCTCAACATGAAAACAGACACACTGAAACTGACAGGAGATGAATGGAGATTAAGTGGGGAATAGGTTTGAATTCCATCCCACAGGAGATAACTTAATGAATGGATCTCTTTTCAGTTACTAGGATCAAAAATTTAAACATAGGACCTCACAAACCTTAGAAACTTCTTAATGTAAAGGACACTGTCATTAAGACAAAGAGGTACCCTACATTATCAAAGCAAATAATCCAAAGCATTGTCTAGTCATCATCAGATAGCCTGCTTCCAGCAGCTGATGGTTGGAGATGCAGAGACCCACAGAAAAACATGACACATACAGAGAGAGAGAGTCCATTTTGAAGGTCTCAATTGGGTCCCTTCTCTCATAGTTCAGAGGAGCCGCTAGAAGAGGGGAAGTAGAATTTTTGGGAGAAAGAATGTCAACAAAAGTAAAAAAGCACAGTCTGCAGAATCAACAAAGCAGGGTTAATGGGAACTCAAAGAGACTGAAGCCTCAATTATGGTGCATACATGGGTCTGTGCTAGGACTTATGCTTTTATGTTGTGTTTGTTGGCTTTGCCATTTGGGGTAACACTTGAGAATGGGAATGGGATATTTCTGACTTTTTTCCTTGCTATTGGGATCAATTTCCTCTTATAGGACTGCTTCACCCAACCTTCATATGAGGGTTTATACTTGGTTTCAGATCACCTTCTGCCAGGTTGGTTGGTGTCCCTGTGGAAGGCCTGTTACTTTCTGGGGGAAGGCATGGTAGGGAGTGTATCTGGGTGAGACTGGAGTCAGGTTGGGAACAGTAAAGACTGGAGAGAGGAGAAGCTAAAGGCAGGATATATTGAATGAGAGACTAATTATGTGGGCTCAGTGTTAAGAGAACACAGCTCTCCTAGCAACCCTGGGAATGCCATGTAGTAATATGGAGATGTATCAGGTCACATTTTGTGCACAACGGGGACAAATGTAGATGAATGATGATGTTCTTCTCATTACCTCCTTCACACTCAACCCTAATACACAGAATGATAACATCTACCATCAAGGTGGCACTTCAAAAATTATTTGGATTTCTGTGAAAATACCCTTATAGACACACAGAGTGGGGAGGGAGAACTTCTCAGCAATTCTAGGTCACATCAAGTATTCCATCAGGATTGCCCAACACACATTTACCCTGAGCACCTGACTTTTATGAAAAGTGCTCTGTTGACAGAGATTGCTTGTTGATTCCTGGATGCCCAGACCATGAAATAAACACTCAGAAACTATATTATTTAAATCACTGCTGTCCAATCACTTAAGTGTATTGCTAACTAGCTTTTATATTTTTGGCTAATCCATTTCTATTAATCTGTGTATTACCAGCAAGGTTCCATCTGGTTTCTGTCTCCTGTTAGGCTACATGGCTTCTCACTGACTCCACCTTCTTTCTCCCCACATTCAGTTTAGTTTTCCTGCCTAGCTCTAATATACTAAGCCACTGGCCAAAACAGAATTATTCATTAACAAATAAAAGCAAAACATAGACAGAGAGACTTCCCACACCATTTCACTTTTCTGTTTAAGTAAAAAGGAAGGTTTTAACTTTAACATAGTAAAATTACATATAACAAAAAAGATATCAATCAAGATTACAGCTACAATATTTATTTATATTTACTTTGTCTTTTATCATAACTAAGGAAAACTATAAATATAACTATCTATTCTTCAACTCCATCAAAGACCTAAGTTAACAGGAACTACATTGTAAAGCAAGTTCCAAAACTCTAGAATTGACAGAAACATCTCACTGCCTGGACAGTTACCCAGAGTTCTTCTGTAACATTGGAGCATCCATCTTCATCCTATAAGCCCATAGTATCTGGAAGACTTTCCATGAAGCCGTAAATTTCAAAGACAGTTCTGCCTATACTGGCAGTGTGTCAGCCACTTTCTTCTGTGTCCAGCAGAAGGCCTGGCAGACTTTTTCATTAAGCGGGAACGCTGAAGCATTGTCACACCTTTTAAGGCAACTTTAGCAGTCATTTTTCTGTGGGTCCTTCAGGTCCAGTCAAACAGTTCAAGCAAGAGAAGTTTCTCTCCCAAATGGCTAACAAACTCCATAAGAAGCCTCTTCGATGCCTATCTTCCTCTTGAAGTAATTGGTGTTATCAGGAGCAGATGAATCTCATTGTCATGAAATGTCCTAAGTTTTTAAAACATTTTAAATGCCATATTCTATAGGTCTTTGAAAGGTTTAAAGAATCCCCATCCATCTGAAACATATCTCTGTATATCTAGAAAATCTAACTAACCTGATTACAAGCTTGACTATTATAAATGTTTATCTATTAACCTATATTTCTTCATTATACATTATATTTTTAATGAACTGTACAAACACAATACCTCAATCAAAAGGGGAAATATACATACAACAAAATTGACCTTAAAATTGTATCAATAGACCAAGATCCATACCAATAGCATATCCCCCTTTAAATGGAAACAAACATTTATAAACAATATTTGGGGAATTTGGGTGTAATTCTCTCCAAACTGCTTCCTGAAGTCATTTCAAGGCTTTGTTTAAGCTACAATACACACTAAAACCTGTAATGAGTTTCAACACAGATGTCTACATATTGAGAACTGAAACGGTCTCACACATAGACAGATATACTTCTAGATGTCAATCTGTTGTTCTTTCACTAGTAATTGTGTACTAGAAGTTTGGAAAACTGAATAAAACAATGTCTTTGTACTGTACAAAAGATCACTTTTAATAGAGCATAGGCTCTCATTAAGTACTTCCCTTTCCAGAGTTTTATCATTTATCAGATCATGTGTAGGCAAAGGCTGTTCATTCATTCCTTGGCACCCAGACCCGAAATAATCACACAGAAACTATAGTAGTTGCAACGCTGCTTAGCCAATGAATCTAGCATATTCCTAGCTAGCTCTTACATCTTAAATTAACCCATTCTAATTATTTTGTATTCCAACTATTTTGTACTTTATCATGAAGCTCATGGTTTACTGGTAAGGTTCTGGCCAGCATCTGCCTCCTTTGGCAGCTACATGGCATCTCTTAGACCCTGTCTTCTTTCCCCCATCATTCAGTTTAATTTTTCCACTTAGCTCTCTTCTGCCCTGTCACAGGCCAAAGCAGCTTCTTTATTAACCAATGATAATAATACATATTCACAGCATACAGGGGGAATCTCACATCAATCATGGGGAAACACACATGTTTATATCCAAATGTATATTTGACACAATCTTTGATGGTTAAATGAAAATGGTCAATAATAACATTTATTTCCGTATTTCCTTATAAGTAAATCAAGTCAGACATGGTAGATTTCATTCTAGTACTCAAAAGTCATAAACATATAGAGCTGTGTGAGTTTGATGCCAGTCTGATTTACTCAGAGAATTCTAGTACACGAGAGTTACAAAGTGAGACCTTGTCTCAAAACAAAATACAAAAACAAAATATTCAAATCAGGAGATATTAACTAAGGGTATGGGTATTTCTGTAGACATGTAAGGCTGGCATGGGCTCTTGTTATTTCAGCTGTACTTGTGATAAGCATGGGCCAAAGTAGGGGTGTTTTGTCCCTTTTCCTTATGAAAATTTTAGTGCCTTGTGGGGCTCTATGTTCTCTGCCAAAGGCATACTACAAGCAAAAAAAAAAAAAAAAAAAACAGTAGGAGAGGTTTGTAGAACTAAACATTTGGTATAGACGGGTGATTCTGTTCCAAAACCTGCTCCAAATAAACACACAAGCTTACATTAACTTCAAATTCTTAGCCAATAACTCAGGCTCATTACTTACTAGCTCTTACAACTTAAGATAACCCATCTCTATTAATCTCTGCATTGCCATATGGCTCATGGATTTACCTGTCCTCTAGCATATCTTACTTCCTCTGTGTATCCTGGAAAGTTTACTAACTCTGTTCTTCTTCCTCCAATTATTCTCAGTTTGGTTATCATGCATACACACACACACACACACACACACACATACACACACACATATTCACAGTGTAAAGAAACTACATCACTGAGAACATTCTGGTACTAAGTGAGTAAGACATTAGGCTTCATCTAGGAGCTTACAACTGGCCCACACTGAGATGAGGTCTCAAGAAAGGAAGTAGTACCTTGCCCTATGCTTTTTTTGGCAGAAGGCATGTGAATGATGCTGGAGTCTCCTGTTAGACAGATATTTACCAATCAACTTGTTCCTGGGTACCTGTTCTGGCCCTCAAGTATCCTAGGAAATCATACAACACTCTAGGGTAGAGAATTGGAAGATGTGATAATTGCTAATGTAGGATTGGCAGGAATGGAGCTGGCCTTTTGTTTCTGAGCCTCCTTCAGCGTCTACCCATGGTGCATATGGCCAATGGCATACCACTGACCACTGATGTTTCAACTCTTCTCTAGAGACAGAGACAAGTCTTAGAAACCAGACATTCACTTGAAAATACCTGTCAGCACCATAAACAAAAATTTCCACAAGTGCCTCAATAGAAGCTGTGCAGAAATCTTGAGTGTGTGTGCAATACTTGTCCACAGGCCATGATAATTTTCTGTGTATCATTCCAAATAGAATATATATGCTTCTGAAGTAAACACTGCAGAAACTGTTTAAACTGAGTGAATAAATGAAACAGGACACAGAACTAGAAAGATGACTTGAGGGATTCGTGGAACTGATAAAGGAAACAAAAAGAAAGGGATTTGTGAATGAATGGAAGACTTGGAAAAGCAATCAATGTAATAATGAGTTAAAACTCACCAGTATTGCCGGGCGATGGTGGCGCACGCCTTTAATCCCAGCACTCGGGAGGCAGAGGCAGGCGGATCTCTGTGAGTTCAAGACCAGCCTGGTCTACAGAGCTAGTTCCAGGACAGGCTCCAAAGCCACAGAGAAACCCTGTCTCAAAAAAAAAAAAAACAAAACTCACCAGTATTTGAGATGATTCCAAAGGGGTGGGGCTCTCTACACTGAAGTGAAATTGACAGGGACATGATTGTGGGCAGGGCTAAGGGCAGGCTGCCACTTCACAGGCCTGTGAGTGAGGGAAGATGAATGATTGGACTAGGGATAGGTAGTTCAAGTGCCTGAAAACCTGCCACAGGGGAATTCTCTCACTTGTTGGCCCCCTCTTCTTCTTCACAGCCTGGTAAGAATAATGCTCAGAGAGAGATACCTGTTTGGCTATGATGATTCACAAATGCACAAAAGCATATATCACATCTCAGAGCGTGTACCTGATCTGTCCCATGCCCACAGGGCGCATTTCAGAGGGCAGGAATGGGCACAGGAATTAGCAACAGCCAGTGTGAGTCCAACATAAAGTCACTGAGTTATTTGCCTATGCTTATAGGGATGCCAAGCTGAGTGACCAGCTACAATCCTGGATCCATTCTTTGCAGACCTTTAAGGAACCTAAGGATAAGGAAGATGCAGAAGACAGGAGAGTGGTTTGCCTGTTCCTCTGTTGCTGAGTCTTTGCTGTAGCTGGGGAGACAATCGCGGATGTTGTTTCCTCAGCCTAGCAACTTCTCAGTGAAGCTGGTGAGCTCCCAGCAGCTCCATATACGTCTGTAAAATGTATAAGACTTGTCTGATGGGGACAAGATCCTCAGTTCGAGTCTCCTGAGGAGCTACAGCAGGTTGGGTACACACCATCATCATCCAAGTGAAAAACTCTCAATGCACCTGTCTTGGAAGCTCCAGTGCCCTTCTCCAAATTCCAATCTTAACACAAGGCAGCATTTAACCTGTAGCCAGGTCTACACTAAAAGACCAGACCTCACCTCTCTTTTGTACATGGGCCAATCTAGCAGGGCCTTTAAGTCAGCACCTGGATCTCTAGCCATAATTTTAAAAATCCATCAATGACATACCCATGGGAAGAGAAATTACGCAATCAATACAGTTTTAATTTTCCTGTGGTTGCCATGAGGATGAGCCTCCAGGAGTGCAGGGCTCAAAGAGGATCCATGGAGTTGGCATACTTTTTTTTTTTTATCTAAGGGGGTAACGGGGAAAACACACTCTCTTGATGGTTTCCTTCTTCCATATTCTCTTCATTCTTCTTCTGGCTTTATTTTTCCTCTACATATTGTATATCCCAAGAAAAGTTTTCAGGCAATATAAAAATCCATTTTTCAAGTGGTTGATTATAATGAATGCAGGTTAAAGAACTTATTTTCATTTCCCTTACATGATTAAAGTAAAATCAACCCAAGAACCCACAAACATTTCTAAGTACTTTGTTACAGATTAAAAGAGTGTGAGCAAGAAGGGTATTTTTCTCAGCCAGTTATGGCAGGCTGCATATTATTGTTACAAAGAAAGAGTCAATCACTTTGTAACATACACTGAAAAGTAATCTTAAAATTGAAAAGGAGTCTTAAAGGAATCACAAACCTGAACTTTTTTATTTTTATTTTGTTTATTTTGTTTTTGAAGACAGAGTTTCTCTGTGTAACTTTGGTGCCTATCCTGGAACTAGCAGTTTTTGTAGACCAGATTGACATCAAACTCATAGAAATATGCCTGCTTCTGCCTCCCCAGTGCTGGGATTAGAAGTGTGCACCACCACCTCAGCACAAACCTAAACTTTTATATAAGGAAAACAATCATTCAGGTCTACTTTAATTCATCAGGGTGCATACCCTCTCACCAGAAATTTTTGTATCAGGAAATTGAGGGCAGCAATTAGTACAAATAATTAATCATCATCTTTGATCACCAACCAACCCTAGCACAGAAGTAGGTAAGCTAATAATAATGGAGTCGCTTTGATTTTGATTCCAAAGCTAATTAATCTGTCCCTCAGCTATGCATTCCTGTAAACTTTAGGTTATTTTCTAGGGTTTTTCATTTCAAATCTATTATCAAAGCCTTAATCCAACCTGAAGTCATTTCAAGGCTTTGTTTAAGCTACAATACACACCAAAACCTGTAATGTCTATTTTACTATCAAGGATAAAAGGATTTAATCCTAGCTGACTTCTTTAATCATTGATCTGAACTGTGATCTAAATAGCTTCTGAAGTGAGACTCATAGGCCCTCATTGTGCAAAACTTTCTTGTATTTTTTAAGCATCAAAACTTTACTTAAACTAACATTATTTTTTATCAAATAGAAAATACAGCTTAGGAAGAAAGCTTCTTCACAATAATCCACAGGTAAAACTGCCAATTTCAAAGGGGGTATTTCCAAGAGATCATCATACTGTATTAAGTGAAGTGGAGACCTCACAGTGCCCATTAACACAAAGCCAGATAGCAGACAAAGATGGCAGTAGCAAGAAATTTTCTGGGGCCAGTGCTCTAGGGTCTTTGCTTATCTGAGATTCATCCATCAGGGTTTTTGTTTTTCCTGGTATCCTGATCCTCCAAAGTTAATTGCCATCTGCTGCTACTCTGACAGGGTCACCAGCACTTACCTTTTGTGGAAAGGAGAGTCTCAGTTCATGAGATCTCAGTGTCTAACATCAAAATGCCCTATCCAAAAGGAACGTGAAACCCCAGGTTGCAGGTTGCCATTTGAGTCCAGGAAATTTGAGTTAAAGGTTCTGCTGGAGTGCCCGTTTGTGACTGGCTCCCGCAGAAGGGATGCTAGACTATACAGTCTTGTCCCAGAAAACAGCACAAGCACTTGTCTGCCCCAATTTTCTTCTTCCTCTGCTAAGAAAAGTGAAGTGATGTATGTTGTCAGCCTCCCCAAAACCCTGAACCTCCTGAATTCCCCTAATGATTCCCATGATCCTGTCTTGTCTCTCTATTTTCTCTTTCTTTCTCTAGGATCAGTAGGAGTCAGGGGTGAATGGAATGAGTGGCAGTTGATTTCTTCAACTGAATGTCCAGCAGAAGACCTGGCCTTATGTACAACATTCCAGCAGTGGAAGTGACTGGGCACTGGACTTGATGGTCAAAGTCAGAGTGAGTTAGAATCTTCAGGTTTCCCCATGGCATCTTCTTACCATTTCTCTTGGGGTATCTGATGTTGATATGTTTTCAACTACCTTTAGACATTTCATTTCTCTGGTGGTCTCTGGAATGCTGTTCTTGTTGATTGGTAAAGTGGATGAGTCCTATGATTTGGTTCAATTTCTGCAAAGACACAAGCATAAAGTCTTCTGGATGTTAGCAGTAAATTATCTCTTACCATCCACTAATTTCCAGTTTCTTTTTGGGAAAAATTTTATTTGCAGCATATGCAGCATTATCTTTTAAAGTGAAAAGTTAAATGTAGCATAACTAAATGTAGCACATTGATTGGCAGTTTAGGTATGTGCATGTGCTTCTGATTTTGTAATTAAAAAGTTTCAATTAAGTGTAGTCTATAACAGCTTTCTCCTAAGAATAGTAAGATATTTTAGAAATATTAATGATATTTTAAAAATAAATTGCTAGCTTAAGTAGGATCATTTTTACTTTTAGTTGTAATGGGTCCTAGAGAGGACATGTATAAAGAGCTATATGACAAAGTCAAATTCCAGATAAGATATAATGATGTGGGATTTATCTCTGTATGCTGTGAATATCATTGGTTAATAAAGGAACTGTTTTGGGCCTATAGCAGAGTTTTAGGGTAACAGAGCTAGGTGGGGAAAACTAGACTGAATGCTGGGAGAAAGAGGTGGAGTCAGGGAGAAGCCATGGAACTGCCGCTAAAATGTTAGCTGGTAAGCCACAGCAACATGGTGATACACAGATTAATAGAAACGGGTTAAATTACTATATAATTGTTAGCCAATAAGAATCTAGAGCTAATGTGACAAGCAGTGATTTAAATAATATAGTTTCTGTGTGGTTTTTTTTTGGGGGGGCACTGAACAACTGGGAACCAACAAGTGGCCTCCTCCAGCAAATTGGTATGCCAACATGGTAGACTAAATCCACGTAAAACCCAAAGAAGCTTAAAAATCCTAGACACAAATGAACAGAGTTAAGCATGGTTTGGTAGTGACATTTTCTCAGATGGGCTCTGTTTGCTAGAAGCAAGCAGAGTCATGGCTCCTTTAAGAAAGGACTTCCTGATTCAGCAGTAGCAGGAAAAGAGCCATGCCATTTTGAAATACTGGCTTTCTGGGTTTTAATGCCAGTGTGAACTCTGACAAGGTTTAGCTATGGAATATTTAAATGCTGTGTGTGTGTGTGTGTGTGTGTGTGTGTGTGTGTGTGTGACCAGACTGCTACAGCTCGCTTAATGGCAGACTAGACTGTCTGTGTGCCTAAAAATAGGGCCGTGAGCATGGTTCTCAGAGGCAGCAAACAGTTCCACCATGTCGGACTTGGTAGAGCAAGCAGGAAGTACCTTATTTCCCCTAGAAATGGTGCAGTTTAAGATTTAAGAAGTGCTTAGTATTTAAGAAGTGCCCTTGGTCAGTAAATAATTACAGATACAAAATAGGACAGATTCAGACATAAAAGACCTCTAAATGGGTCTCAATGTTGGATAAATGTATGTAGGTTTGGGAGAGAGAGAAGAAAAGAATGTAGACAGTTATAAAAAGAAGTACCTGGTCTATTAAAAAACAAAGTCTTTAAAAAGACAGAGTACAGACAGTAAAAAGGAGTAAAGGAGTAAAGATAATAAAATGAATTCTAAAACATAATAGATTTAAAACAAATAAGCTACATGAAGACAGAAAATTCACAGAATCTGGATTATATATATATATATATTATTGTGTTTTCTTTGAATTTTTTTGACTGTGAAGGAGCTAAAAAGCCAACATACATACTTTAAAGGTATCTTGACTTCAGAATTTGAGTCTAAGGATATGTTGCTTTGAAAAGAGGCTCTTCTTTTGTTATCCACAAAGGATGAGAACCTATGAATTTTAGACTAATGTGGTTTGATGGACCAAGAGCCCCTGAAAGGTCACCAAAAACATCCCCCAAAATGACTTTGCCCAACAAAATGCAGGAAGCAGTTTGGATAGAACTATACTCATATTCCCAAATATTGTTTATACATGTTTCTTTACATTTTAAAGGGGATATGATATAGATATGAATAATTTGCATATTATGGATCTTGGTTTATTGATACAAATTTAAGGTCAATTTTGTTATATGTATATTTCTGCTCTTGATTAAGGTATTGTGTTTATACAGCTCATTTAAAAATTCAATGCATAATTAAGAAATATAGGTTAATAGATAATAATCTATAATAGACAAGCTTGTAGTAATGTTAGTTAGATTTTCTAGATATATAGAGATATACTTCAGTTAGATAAGCATTCTTTAAACCCTTCAAAGACCTATGGAATATGGCATTTAAATATTTTAAGAAGTTAGGACTTTTCATGACTGTGAGACACATCTGCTTCTGGCAGCACCAAGCTACTTCAAGAGGAAGATGAGAACCAAAAAGGCTCCTCATGGAGTCTGTTAGCCATTTGGGAAAGAAACTGCTCTTGCCTAGACTGCTTCATGAACTGGACATGCAGGACCCACAGAAAAATGACTGCTGAACTTGCTTAAGGGTGAGATGATTCTTCGGGGTTCCTGATTCATGAAAGAGTTGGCCAGACATAATGCAGGATACAGAAGAAAGTGACTGACAAACTGCCAATATACATGGAACTGTCTTTTTGAAATTTTCTGCTTAATGGAAAAATGTAGGCCCATATTTCTGTATGGTGTAGCAGCCAGGCATAAAAGCCATAGGCCCCGTCTGAGCTGATCATGAACTCTGCAGACAAGCTGTCTCTGCGTAACAAAAGCAAGGATGTACTGCTCCTTTCTTCTTTTGTTAAAAATGTAGATCTCCTGAGGAGAGGTGTTGGCTGAAACTGGTCAGGATGTTTGGTACTTAGTTCTTGGTAATTTGGAGGAAGTCTTATAGAGATGCTAATTCATAGCCTACATGACAGCTAGCATACAGGTAGATGCGGACATGACTAAAAGCCCATTCACCTGGTTACCTAGGATACAACCTAATGTGTTTTCCTGCTCAATTGATATGATGATATATAAGGTGTTTGGAGAATAAACGATGGAGATCTTCAAGAGATCTTGCCCTTCCATGATGACTGTGTAAGTTGTGTCTGATTATTCCTCGTGACTCCGTTCCAGTTCAGTTAGGGAATCTGTGTTGGACCCACATGGGCTTCAACAGAAAAGTCTGCTGGATACTATGGGCCTGTCCAGGCAGTGAGATATTTCTACCAATTCTAGAGTTTTGGAAGTTGCTTACAATGAAATTATTGTTTACTTAGGTAATATATCTTTTTGGAGTCTTTGATGGAGTTGAAGAATTGATTGTTATAGTTTTCTTTAGCTATGATAAAAGATAAAGTAGATATAAATATTGTAACTATAATTATTGCTTGATACTTGTTTGTTATGTTAAAGATTAAGCCTTCCTTTTTATTTAAACAAAGAAGAGTAGGTGATGTGTGATTCCCCTCTGTATTCTATGAATAACATTGGTTAATAAAGGAACTGCTTTAGGGCCTTTAGCAAAGCTATATGAGGACAGAGCTAGGTGGGGAAAACTAGCCTGAATGCTGGGAGAAAGGAGGCAGAGTTAGGGAGAAGCCATGGGACTAGCACCAGAGACAGTTGCTGAAACTTTAGCTGGTAAGCCACAGCCATGTGATGATACACAGATTAATAGAAATGGGTTAAATTAAAATTTAAGTGTTAGCCAATAAGAAGCTAGAGTTAATGGGCCAAGCAGTTATTTAAATAATATAGTTTCTGTGTGGTTTTTGGGAGGACAGAACAGCCAGGAATGAACAGGTGGCCTCCTTCCAACAACATAATGATGTTTTTCTAGAGTTCCTGAAGCATCAGCCCTGTCTAGGGCTGTTCTCTTTAGATGAAAGTAGGGATTAACATTATGTATATATGTAGTGAATTCCAATGTAACACCTGGTTTTGTGTTACACCCTTGGTACAGTTCGCGCGCCACTGTACCGAACACGAGTAGGTCAATGGCCTGGAGACTGAACAGAACACACAGAGAGACCAGGGTCATTCGAAAGGAGACCAGCCAAATGCCAGTTTATTCAGCATTGGGGGAGTCCTTATCTACCTAACTGCAGCACAAGGATCTCCACCCAGGCAGGTGGGAAATTACCATATTAACAAAGGAGTAAATGCCCTGCAGCTAACCACCAGGCGGGGCAGGGATAGCACAGGAACACACAGGAAGCTTAGTTAGCTGATCATAAGCTGCCCCCGTGAATGCACCCCAGGAATAAGGGAGACCAGGGCCCTACATTCCAACACAGATCTCTGCATACTTGAGAGCAGAGAAGGTCCTAGACATAGACAGATGTCTTTCTAGATGTCAATCTGATAATTATTAACTACTAATTATGTACTAGAAGCATAGAAGTTGGTATAAAACAATTCCTTTATTCTATATAAAATATTAGTTTTAATAGAGGATGGGCTATTTTTACATACTTTCCTTGACAGAGTCTTATCATTTATCAGATCATGGGGAGGCACACATGCATATATCAATATGTATATTTGATGCAATCAAAAGGTGGTTAAATGAAAATGGTCAACTGTGACCATATGATCTGATATTATGATATAATTGATTTCAGCGTTTTCCTTCTTAGTTTTATCAAGTCAGGAATAGTAGATTTCTCTTATTCCTACTACTCAGAAGACATAAACAAGCAGAGCTGTGTGAGTTTGATGCCAACCTGGTTTACTCAGTATAGGGAATCTTCAAACTTAGTCCTTGTTTCTAAACAAATAAAAGCCAAATGTACAGCCCAGGAGCCGTCAGACCAAGAGTAGACATTCCCGTAGCTCTTGTTAGTTAGCTGTACTTGTGGTCATTATGGAAAAGGTATGGATGCTTTACCTCTTTTCCTTAGAAGGCTTGTTAGAGTCTTGTGTGGCTCTATAGCCTCTACCAGAGGCAGACTACAGGCAGAAAACAGTAGGAAATGTATCCAGAGTTAGACCTTAAGTGTAGGTAAAAGTTTCTGGCCCAGCATCAGGCTTGAAATATACATACTAAAATTTATATTATACAAATGCCTACCTTGTCTTGGCAAAATTCTGCAGTCACCTTATGTTGCATCCCGCTGGTCCAGTTTGGATAGTAAAGTGTCAGTAATTGAGGCAGTAATTTGCCAAAATGGCTAGCTTTGCCAAAAAGAAGCAAACTCCATATGGAGTTTATTTGATGTTCATCATCTTTTCTGAATTAGATTGGTGCTGCCAGAAGAAACTATATCTCAATGTCAAAAAATTACACATTATTAAATATGTTAAATACAACATTCTGAAGGTTTTGGAGAAGTGTTTAAAGGCCATATATCTATTAAAAACATATCTGTTTATAACCTTGAAAATATACCTAACATAACTATAAGTTTGACTATTGTACATGGCTTTTAATACACATTTCTTAATTATATATTTAATTTTAAATGATCTGTATAAACTTAATGCCATAAAAAGAATAGAACTATACACAGAATATAATTAAATTTGTATCAGTCTATCAAAATCCATACCAATGTGAAATATTTAAGACTAGGAGTTGGTTTTTTTGGTATTATAAAAAGTTTTAATAATCTACCCATTTATTCTATCATTTCTGTATTCCCTCTTTTTCTTTCCACAGTGAGATTACTCAGATCTAATCTCTTTTGTTCAGCTTTATTTGCCAATTATCAAGAACAACATGTAACCAACCTCCCTTAAATGATAACAAACATTTATAACCAATACTTTGGAAATGTGGGCATCATTCTCTAGACTACTTCCTGTTGTTTTGGGGCACTAGCAAACTTTGGGATAACATTGAGAAAATCAAGATAATTGTTAAGTCTTGCTTGGAATTGTTTGTGAGGCTGAACCATCTTAGTCAAAAGTTTTGAAAGTCATTTAATGCTGCATCACATGGCTCATCCATTTTCATTGGTGGTTGCTCCCCTTTCTTTGAAAAATACATAAACCTTTAAAGGTAACATACATGCCTGCATTAATACAAGTATAGACTGTGCATTGTATGCATGTCAGCGAAGATGAGTTTTTGTAATGGATTTGAGCAGGTAAAATATACATTGTGAGTCTGGTAGTTTTCTAGGACTATTTCATTATGTCTGTAGTCAGGATTTCAGGGAGTCTTCCTGGATAAAACCTGATCAGCTTTAACTTTGAAAGAATCAACAGTCTCTCATTTCCTGTGGAAATACAAGCATAACCTCTTCTCCAAAGTAACATATCTTTTGACTTCCATTTTGAAGGACAGGACATATTTTAGAAAATATAAGTTGGTTTAATTCATATATTTCATAATGCAAAGTATCTTAGCCACTGTTATTCATACATTAGCAATCAGAAAATCTAAGGAAAAAAACATACAGAATCCAGATTCTCTGTGTATGTTCCATCTTCACATGGCTTATTATATTTTTTAAATATTTATTTATTATGTATACAATATTCTGTCTGTGTGTATGCCTGCAGGCCAGAAGAGGGCACCAGACCCCATTACAGATGGCTGTGAGCCACCATGTGGTTGCTGGGAATTGAACTCAGGACCCTTGGAAGAGCAGGCTTTGGAAGAGCCTCTTAACTTCTGAGCCATTTCTCCAGTCCAGGTATTATATTTTTATTTCTTTTTAAGGACTTTATTATTTTAAACTATATTTTTATCTAAGACTATCTTTTTGTAAGCTACGTATATTTTTAATACACTGTAATACATTTAGATATTTTTCTCTTGCCTGAATTTGTTTTTACTACATATCTGTCATTTTTTCTGAGTGCATGAGCCTTAAAACTGTTAAGCATCATGGCTATGAGCAATGCTGTGGTTTTGGGTGCTGTTTCTACCCTGCTTCTTAGTCTGTACAAGATGAGCTCTATAGCCATGGGCCTGGCCCAGAGTCATTTATGAATCTGGAGCTGCATTCTAACTCTTCCTAGCTCTGGCATTATGGCATTATGGTGCCCACATTGATGCAGGCATTCTTATTTAGTGTGCCTTTATTTGTTTAGGTTTCTCAGACTCTGTGTGGAAAATGAGGCCACACATTCTGTGCCATTTATAGGCAGATGTTTCTCTACTGGCACCAGCTCCTCCCCCCCCCCACACACACTGATGCTTATATTAATTATAAGTGATAGCTCAGCCTTATTATTAACTAGCTCTTATAATTTAAATATATCCATTCTGTATATCTACATATTGGTACATGGCTCATGGCTTTACCTGTCCTATAGCATGTCTTGCTCCCTTTGTATATTCTGGTGAATCTACTGATTCTGCTCTTCTTCTTTAAACATTCTCATTTGACTATCTCACCTAAAACTTCTTGCCAGGCTACCTGCTGGTCAATTCATCATTAGCCAGTTAACTAATATCTATATTTATATCTATATCTATATCTATATGATGGAGGAAGGTCATAGGTTAAATAAAGAAACTTCCTTGACCCTGATAGGACAGAAAATTAGGTAGGTGGAGTAAACAGAACAGAATGCTGGGAGGAAGAGGAAGTGAGCTCAGACTCGATAGCTCTCCTCTCTGGGGCAGACGTGATGAAGCTTTGACCCAGGATGGACATAGGCTAGAATCTTCCTGGTAAGCGCACCTTTGGGTGCTACACACATTAATAGAAATGGGTAATCAAGATGTAAGAATTAGCCAGTAAGAAGCTAGAGCTAATGGGCCAGGCAGTGTTTAAATGAATACAATTTGTGTGTTGTTATTTCGGGGCATAAGCTAGCCAGGCAGCCAGGAGCCGGGCTGTGGGAAGAGGCCCGCAGCTCCTATTACATCTATACATATATTTACAGTGTAAAGAAAGACTATTCTACTGTACTTAGGGAGAACAATCTGCTATCCATAGAGTAAGACACTAGGCTGCATCTGGAAACTTACTTCTGGCCCCGACATCGATTCAGTATCAAAGAAGGAAGTAGCACTACCTTGCCCCAGGCATGCAAATGATGCTGGAATCTCCTGTTTCAATGAACATCTACAAATGAACTTGCTCCTGGGCATCTGTTGTGATATACAGGTATCCCCAGAAATTGTACAGCAATCTATGCTTGAGAATTGGAAGATGTCACAAATCCTGATGGAAGATTGGCAGGAATAGAATTAGCCTCTTGTCTCTGAGTCTCCTCTAACCTCTACCCATGGTGCACCTGAACCCCAAGATACCACTGACCACTGATCTTTCACATCTTCTCTAGAGACAGGGACAATCTCAGAAATAAGGTTTCTACTTGAAGATGCCTGACAGTAATGGAAACAAAAATTTCCACAATCTCTTACATTGTATAGCACATGGTGCAAAAAAATGTGTGTGTATGTATGTATGTGTGTGTGTTTTTGTGTCCATTTGTAATCCTTGGGAATAGGTCATGCTAATATCCTCTGTATTGTTATTAAAATTAACCAATTTTAATATGGTTAAGCACGCTTAAACAACTGAATGAATAAATGAAACAAGAAACAGAACAAGGAGGATGAATGAAGGAATGCAATTAACTAATAAAGGAAATAAAAAGTGTTTTGTGAAAGAATGGGTAAATGAGTTTAACAATCAATGCAACCATGAGTTAAGACTAGTGTGTTCAGAGATTCCCAGTTTTCTCTGCCAGTACTCAGGGTGATTCCAAAGGGGTGGGCCTGTACACGGCACTGAAATTGACAGAAGCAGGTTTGTGGGCAGGACTAATGACAGGCTGCCATTTCACAGGTCTGTGGGTGAAGGCAGATGAAAGACCAGCATAAGGATGGTTCAGCTGCCAAAATACCTGATGCCTCTTCCTCTTCACAACCAGGTAAGAACAATACTCACAGTGAGCTTTCAGTTCTCCTGTGTTAGTTTACAAACACAGAAAGGCATACACACATCTCAGAGTCAGTGTGTGCTCTGCCCCTTGTCATGGGTGTGCCAAATGCATTTTAATGAGGAGAAATGAGTTAAGGGGCTGGCAACAGCCAGTGTGATTCCAGCATAGAGTCGCTGAGCTATTTTCCTATGCTAACAACTGTTAAGGTTGAGGATCCTTGTGCAGTGACCAGCTACAACTGCGGATCCATCCTTGTGGACCCATAAGGAAGAAACAGAAAAGGGAAGATGGACTCCACCTATGCCTATTATTCATCTATTGCTGAGTCCTTGCCGTAGCTGAGCAGACACTAAATGGATGACTTATCCCAGGCATTGTAGCTGCCTAGTGCAGATGGTGAGCTCTTAGAAGCTTCACAGACATCTGTAAGGATGGAGTCTCTTGAATAAACTCTTCCGGTTGAGACAAAGTTCTCAGTTTGAGTCTCCACAAGACCTAAATGCAGTTGGGTACCTACCACCACCATCATCACCCAAGTGGATTGACCATCAATGCACCTATCTTGAAAGCTCCAGTGCCCTTCTCCAAATTCCAAATTGAATTTACAGGCTACATTTAACCTGTAGCCAGGTTCACACTAAAAGACCAGACATCACCTACCTTTTGAGAGTGGAAAATGGTAATAGGACTTAAGTCAGCATTTAGATCCTTAGAAAATATTGAAAAACCACTAATGACACACCTGTGGAAAGAGAAATTCTCCCATCAATTTAGCTTTAATTTTTCCTGCTGGTGCCATGAGGACCAACCTCCAGCAGAGCAGTGCTCAAAAAAAAAAAACATCCATGGAATTGACATGCTAAGACATTTTTGTCTAGGAGTAAGGGAAAACACACACACACACACACACACATACACACACACAGCCTCTTGATGGTTTCCTTTTTCTGTATTCCAGTTATTACTCTTCTGACTTAATTTTTTCTCTAGATCTTATATATCCCAACAAAATCTTTCAGGCAACATAAAAATTACAATGTGGCTGTATTCTGTTTTTCAAGTGAATGATTATAGTGAATATATATTAAATATCGTGTTTTTCATTTCTCTTTAAATGCTTAAAACAAAGTCATCCAAACAAACAACATACATTTATATCTAAATAGCTTGCTATAGAATAAGAAAATGTGAAAAAGCAAGGTATTTTTCTCAGCCATTGCTTTTGCTGGGAGGTTGCAATTTGTGGTTACAAAAACTATCAATCACTTTGGCATGTATCTAGAAGGCAATCTTACAAGGATTTTAATAGAATCACATACCTAATCATTTATATATGAAAACAATGAACTGTGTTTTAGTTCTTCAGGGTGCATACCCTCTCATCAATAGTTTTTTATAACAGGAAATCAAGGGCAGAAATGTATATAGAAATTAATCTTCTCTGATCACCAACCAATCCTACCAAGAAAGTAAGTCAGCTAATAATAAATGGGCTGATTTGTTTTTAATCACTAACCTAGCTAATCTACACCTCAGCTATGTATCCTTGTGAACTATACATTGTTTTCAAAGGCTTTTTATCTCAAAACTATTATCAAAACATCTTAATCTAACACAGTCATTTTAAGGCTTTGTTTAAGGAGTGATGCACACCAAAACCTGTAAATGCCTCTTTCCACATTAAGATTAAAAGAATTCCAGCCAATCCAGCCCCTGGGACTCAATTGTTTTCTTTCACCATTAACCTGAACTGTGATATATATATATATATATATATATATATATATATATATATATATATATATATATATATATATATGTGTGTGTGTGTGTGTGTGTGTGTGTGTGTGTGTGTATAACTTTACTTAAAACTCATAGGCCCTAGCTATGTGACACTTCACTTATATTTATTTATTTTTTTTATTTTTTATTTTTTTTTAATTGAGAATAAGAAAAAAAAAGTTTCCGCCACGTCCCAGCCTCCCATTTCCATCCCCCTCCACCCACTCTTCTCCCCCTCCCCCCACTCTTCTCCCCCTCCCTCTCTAATCCAAAGTGCAGTCATGGTTCCCTGCCCTGTGGAAAGTCCAAGGTCCTCCCCCCTCCGTCCATGTCTAGGAAGGTGAACATCCAAACTGGCTAGGCTCCCACCAAGCCAGAACATGAAGTAGGATCAAAACCCCTTGCCATTGACCTTGGCTTCTCATCAGTCCTCATTGTTCGCCATGATCAGAGTCCGGTTTTATCCCATGCTTATTCAGTCACAGTCCAGCTGGCCTTGGTGAGCTCCCAATAGATCAGCCCCACTGTCTCAGTGGGTGGGTGCACCCCCCGTGGTCCTGACATCCTTGCTCGTGTTCTCCCTCCATCTGATCCTCATTGGGACCTTGGGAGCTCGGTCCAGTGCTCCAGTGTGGGTCTCTGTCTCTATGTCCATCCATCACCAGATGAAGGTTCTTAGCGAAGAGGATAACTATATGTTTTTTCTTGGCATTGAAGAAAGAAATTGATGAGGATACCAGAAAATGGAAGGACCTCCCATGCTCTTGGATTGGGAGGATCAACATAGTAAAAATGGCAATTCTACCAAAGGCAATTTATAGATTCAATGCAATTCCCATCAAGGTCCCATCAAAATTCTTCACAGATCTTGAGAGGACAATAATCAATTTTATATGGAAAAATAAAAAACCCAGGATAGCCAAAACAATCCTATACAATAAAGGATCTTCTGGAGGCATTACCATCCCTGACTTCAAACTCTATCACAGAGCTACGGTAATGAAAACAGTGTGGTATTGGCATAAAAACAGAGAAGTCGACCAATGGAATCGCATAGAAGACCCGGAATTTAATCCCCAAACCTATGAACACCTCATTTTCGACAAAGGAGCTAAAAGTATACAATGGAAGAAAGAAAGCATCTTCAACAAATGGTACTGGCACAACTGGATGTCAACCTGTAGAAGATTGAAATTAGACCCATATCTATCACCTTGCACAAAACTCAAGTCCAAATGGATCAAAGACCTCAATATCAGTCCGAACACACTGAACCTGATAGAAGAGAAAGTGGGAAGTACCCTACAACAGATGGGCACAGGAGATCGCTTCTTAAGTATAACCCCAGCAGCACAGACATTAAGGGCAACATTGAATAAATGGGACCTACTAAAGCTGAGAAGCTTCTGTAAAGCAAAGGACACTGTCACTAAGACAAAAAGGCAACCCACTGACTGGGAGAAGATCTTCCCCAACCCCGCAACTGACAAAGATCTGATCTCCAAAATATATAGAGAACTCAAGAAACTAGACTTTAAAATGCTAATTAACCCAATTAAAAAATGGGGCACTGAACTGAACAGAGAATTCTCAAAAGAGGAAGTTCAAATGGCCAAAAGACACCTAAGGTCATGCTCAACCTCATTAGCAATCAGGGAAATGCAAATCAAAACAACTTTGAGATATCATCTTACACCTGTCAGAATGGCTAAAATCAAAAGCACTGATGATAGCCTTTGCTGGAGAGGCTGTGGAGGAAGGGGTACACTCATCCATTGCTGGTGGGAATGCAATCTTGTGCAACCACTTTGGAAATCAGTGTTTCGGTTTCTCAGGAAATTCGGGATCAACCTACCCCTGGACCCAGCAATACCACTCTTGGGAATATACCCAAGAGATGCCCTATCATATGACAAAAGCATTTGTTCAACTATGTTCATAGCAGTATTATTTGTAATAGCCAGAACCTGGAAACAACCTAGATGCCCTTCAATGGAAGAATGGATGAAGAAAGTGTGGAATATATACACTTTAGAGTACTATGCTGCGGTAAAAAACAATGACTTCTCGAATTTTGCATGCAAATGGATGGAAATAGAAAACACTATCCTGAGCGAGGTAACCCAGACCCAAAAAGATGAACATGGGATGTACTCACTCATAATTGGTTTCTAGCCATTAATAAAGGTCACGGAGTGTATACCTGGTGAACTTATATTTATTTTTAACCATTAAAAATCTACATATGTACTAACTCATAAGTGGTTTTTAAACATAAAGCAAAGAAAACTAGCCTACAAATCACAATTCCAGAGAACCTTGACAACAATGAGGACCCTAAGAGAGACGTACATGAATTTAATTTACATGGGAAGTAGAAAAAGAAAAGATCTCCTTAGTAAATTGGGAGCATGGGGACCGCGGGAGGGGGTTGAAGAGGAGTCGAGAGGAAGGGAGGGGAGAATTCTGGAATTCCTCTGCACTCTCTGTTACCAAAGGGATGGCCTCTCATAGTTATTGATTTAAAGGATTATTTCTTCACTATAACTTTACAAGAAAAAGATAGAGAAAAGTTTGCCTTCACAGTGACTACTTGTAATAATTCTCAGCCTACTAGGAGATATCAATGGACTGTCCTCCCAGAGGGAATGTTTAATATCCCCACCCTCTGCCAATACTTTGTCAACCAGTTATTGGAAATAATATGTAAGCAATTTCCAAGTCTATAATTTACCATTACATAGATGACACATCTGATTCAAATACATATACTTTAGAAGGGATGTTTGAAGAAAGTCTTGCCTAAATGGGGATTACAAATTGTTCCTGAAAAAATCCAAAGAGGTGATTCTGTTAATTACCTAGGTTACAAAATAGGTTTATAGAAAATTAGAACAGAAAAGGCACAAATTAGGAAAGACTGGTTACAGACTATTAATGACTTTCAAAGATTGTTAGGAGACATTTCCAATCTACGACCAGCTGTTGGGATAATACCTGATCTAATAATTCATTTAAACAAAACCTTAGATGGAGATAAAAACTTGAATAGTCCCAAAGAATTAACAGCTGAAGCAGAAAAGGAACTGATAATGGTTGAGGAAAAATTACAGGATACACATGTGGATAGGGTGAATCCAAATCTTAGTTGTATTCTAGTCGTATTGCCTTCCAGAATCTCTCCTACAGGAATTTTAATGCAGAGGGATATTATTTTATAATGGATCTTTTTACTACATAAACCAAGTAAAAAATAAAAACTTATGTGGAAAAAGTCTCTGAATTAATTATAAAAGGTAAATTGAGACTTCATCAACTAGCAGGTATAGACTCAGCAGAAATTATAGTGCCTTTCACTACTGATGAAATAAAAAATTTATGGGAAGAAAATGAACCATAGCAAAGAGCTTGTGATATGTTTTGGGAGAAATTTATTGCAACGGCCCCAAAAGCAATAGAATTAACCTTATAAAGAGAACTTCTTGAATTCTTCCTTGACTTGTATATGATCCTCCAATAACTAAAGCCCATACATTTTATACTGATGCTAATAAATCAGAGAAGACAGTCTACAAATCAGAAGAATTGAGTAAGGAGGAACAAAGCCCTTATAATTCTGACGTAATTATTTGTCATTCTTATGGTGCTAAGGGATTTTAAAGAACCTCTTAATATTGTTACTGATTCACAATATGCAGAAAAAGTTGTCTTGCTTATTGAAACTGCTGAATTTATACCAGATGATACAGAGTTGACTTCATTGTTTATCCAGGTAAAAGACATGATCAGGAATAGCCTTTGTCCTGTGTACACAATACACATCTGATCCCATATGAGTCTGCCAGGTACTCTAGTACAAGGTAATGCAGAAATTGATCAATTATTGATTGGAAGCATGTTGCAGGCCTCTGAATTTCATTAAAAACTGCATCAATAGCAAACGTTTAAAGAAGGAGTTTTCTGTTACATGACAGCAAGCTAAGGAGATTTTAAAAAGATGCCCTACTTGCTCTTTAAATAGCCAAACACTACTAACTGCAGGGACTAACCTGAAGGGTACTCAAAGGACCAAAATCTGGCAGATGAATGTGTTCCACTTTGAAGAATTTGGAAAATTAAAATATGTACATCACACCATTGACACTTATTCAGGCTTTCAATGGGCAACTGCTTTAAGCTCAGAAAAAGCTGATTCAGTGATCACACATTTATTAGAAGTTATGGCTATCATGGGTATAACTGCACAAATAAAAACAGATAATGGCTCAGCTTATGTCTCGAGGAAAATGAAACTGTTTTTTGCTTATTATAATATTAAGAATGTTACAGGTATACTACACAATCCTACAGATCAAGCAGTTATGGAAAGATCAAATTGAACTATATGGGATATGTAAAACAAACAGAAAGAAGTGGAAAATGCGTTCAAAAATAGATTGCGTAATGCATTATTAATTTGGATTTTTTTAATGCTAATGAGAAAGGGACAACAGCAGCAGAAAGATATTGGATAATGGAAAAGTCTGCTGAATTAAATCAACTGGTTTATTTCAATGATGTGCTGACCTCACAATGGAAGACAGGAGATGTGCTGCATTGCGGAAGGGGTTTTGATCTTGTTTGCACAGGAGAAGAAAAATTGTGAATACCACCAAAATTAATATTCTGTTTGAAGGAGAGAAACCTCTTGGAAAGGAGAAATGACAGATCATCCACAATGATGATAATCATACAGGTGGTAAGAAAAGCATATAGGATGGGGGCAGGGTTCTTTCTTTCTTTCTTTTTTTCGAGACAGGGTTTCTCTGTGGTTTTTGGAGCCTGTCCTGGAACTAGCTCTTGTAGACCAGGCTGGTCTTGAACTCACAGAGATCTGCCTGCCTCTGCCTCCCAAGTGCTGGGATTAAAGGCATGCACCACCACTGCCCAGCTCAGGGTTCTGTTCTTATCTTTGCAGGAAAACATTCATCTTCAAAAAATTCAAGGGACCCTGGATGTTAGACTCTTGACAGTTGGAACAATAGCTACCCAATAAGGATCATCAAGAAAACCAAATATGGGGGCTGAAGAGATGGCTCAGAGGTTAAGAGCATTGCCTGCTCTTCCAAAGGTCCTGAGTTCAATTCCCAGCAACCACATGGTAGCTCACTACCATCTGAAATGAGGTCTGGTACCCTCTTCTGGCCAGCAGGCATACACACAGAGTATTGTGTACATAATAAATAAATAAATGAATAAATAAATAAATCTTTTTTTAAAGAAAACCAAATATGTTCCGTAAGCATAAATATTGAGAATATGTGTGTGTTTATGTTTATAAATATATAGAGCTGATTTTGGAGTTAAACACTAACTCAGTCCCTCTGTTATTCCAAGCTTGTTGTTAAGAGAAAAGCCCAGAATTTCTGTCTCATGTCAGGAGCCATGATATGGGACAGAAAGAAAAAAGAATTTAGAAAAAAAATCTTTACTTTTTTTCATGTCTATTTCTGTCTTTAGCATACCCTTCATTGAATATATATGTCTGTATACATTACATCTATATAAATAATGTTTAAATTTTCCACAATGAACAATGAATTTTCCTGCAGTAATCTTTGAAGTTTCCAGGAAGAAGATGGGGCCCCATAACAACAACTCCACCTGGTTGATATGATGTCATGATACTGATAGCACTCCTACAAGCCTGTTTTGGATACCAGTTGCACAAGATAGTTCTAACTTGGTTAGCTGAAATGGTGCACATCTTTTACAACGTTCTGGCCTGGCCTCCACAAAATACTCAGAGACTATTTGCAATCTTACCACACATTAATCTTGAAACTTAACCATTGTTGAAATAGGAGTGGCGGGGCTGCATCCCCAGCACCCCGGCCACCTGCTAGCTCATGCCCGAAATAACAACACACAAATTGTATTCTTTTAAACACTGCTTGCCCATTATATCTAGCCTCTTCTTGGCTAACTCTCGCACCTGGACTAGCCCATTTCTAATAATGTGTGTAAGCACCCCAAGGTGCGCTTACCGGGAAGATTCTAGCCTACGTCCATCCTGAGTCAGAGCTTCCTGGGAGAGCGGAGCCTGGAGCTTGGCGTCTCTGCTCCAGAGAGCAGAGCTGTCGAGTCTCTCTGAGGAGTCTTACCTCACTTCCTCTTTCTCCTGTTTACTCCTCCCACCTATGTTTGAAGGTATCAGGGCAAGCAGTTTCTTTATTTAATTAACCAATGACCTTCCTCCATCAAACCATCATTTTACTTTCACAGGATCCCGTAGAAAGAACGTTGCCCCCATGAAAGCTGGAAGTAATTCTAGAAGACAATGTCCCCTCTCCCAGCAAAGTTTGTCCTCAGGGTTAGAGGCATCATTTAGGGGTTCATTACAATTGGTATACGGTTGAGGGTTGGGGGAAATTTTATAAGCTCAGGGATCTTTTTGTTAAAAAAAAAAAAAGGAGGCTACCCTGCTGTATGCTAGGACCAGTGCTCAACAACAGTTTTAAGCTCCTACACTAAGGCTACCCACCCAGAGCGGTGAGCCTCAAGGTCCGCTGTAAGGGAGCCCGGGCACCCTCAGCCTGTGCTCCACGGGCTCCTGTGCTCTCCTGGATCCCGCCCTGCCTGCCCCATTCTTCCTTTTGTCCCCGGATCATTGGGCTACCAGGTGGCCCTGTTTAGGAGCTGAGGAGTTCCATCTGGACGGGTGAGTGTGTGCTATCCAGGGGCAATTGTCCCAGAAAAGAGCACAAACCCCCCTCCCTCAGCTCCTTCTGCAGGGCTATCTTTCTTACACACGACCCACCCACCAAGCCTGCGTTTTCTGCAAGGTCCTTTGCTCAGGAATAGTTTTCTGCTCCTACACTAAGTCTTCCAACCCAGAGCGGTGAGTGCCTGCCTACATATCAGGCCTCAAGGACCTCTGAAAGGTAGCACGCGCACCTTCAACTTGTGAGGCAGGGTGTCCTGTATTCTACTCGTCCCTGCCCTGGCCCCAAGTTCCTCCTTTTTGTCCGTGGGTCATTGGACTACCAGTCGTCCATGTTTGGGTGCTGAGGAGTTCCAGCTGGATGGGACGGTCCCTGTTTCTACACTGAAGAGATACACCCAGAGTCTCAGTCACAGCAAAGACTGGACCAAGACACCAGGCCTCTCCTGGCTCCATTTGAAGGAGGAGATGGGCAGGCGCCAATGCAAGAATTCCTCCAAAAACCTGAAAGGCAACATGACATCACCAGAATCCAGGGATCCCAAAATAAGAAGAATTGTACACCCTACTCCAGAAGAATTAGAAGAAATCGACTCAAAAGTGAATTATCTGAAAATAATAGAAGACCTTAAACAGGAGGTGAAAAACTGCCATAAACAATTAGAGATTAAAAACAAAAAGGTAGAGGAAATGAATAATTCACTCAAAGATACCCAAGAAAACCAAGGGAAACAAGAAAAAGCAATCAAACAGGTAAGTGAAGTGGTTCAAGACTTGAAGAATGAAATGGAAGTAATGAAGAAAACACAAACTGAGGGAAGGTTGAAGAAGGAAAATCTGGGTAAATGAACAGGAACTACAGAGACAAGTACTACCAACAGATTACAAGAGATAGAAGAAAGAATATCAGACACTGAAGATACCATGAGAAAATAAACACACTAATCAAAGAAAACAGCAAAACCAACAAATTCTCATCACAAAACATTCAGGAAATCTGGGACACAATAAAAAGACCAAACCTAAGAATAATTGGGATAGAAGAAGGAGAAGAAGTACAGCTCAATGGTCCAGAAAATATATTTAATAAAATAATAGAAGAAAACTTTCCCAACCTAAAGAAAGATATTCCTTTGAAGGTTCAGGAAGCATACAGAACACCGACTAGACTGGACCAAAAAAAAAAAAAAACATCTCCTCGCTATATAATAATCAAAACACAAAACATACAGAATAAAGAAAGAATATTAAGAGCTGCAAAGGAAAAAGGTCAAGTTATTTACAAAGGTAAACCTATCAGACTTACACCTGACTTCTCTATGGAAACCATGAAAGCCAGAAAGTCCTGGATAGATGTTCTTCAGAAAGTAAGAGATCACAGATGCAAGCCCAGACTACTATACCCAGCCAAGCTTTCGTTCACTATAAATAAAGAAAACAAAATTTTCAAGAATTAAAAACAAATTTAAATAATAGGTAGCCACAAATCCAGCCTTACAGAAAGTAATAGAAGGAAAATCACAAACCAAGGAGTCCGACAATGACCACAATAACTCAAACATCTAGAGACCTTTCACCAGCACAACTCAAAGGAGGGAAACACACAAACTCTACTACTAAAAAAGTGACCGGAGTTAACAACCACTGGTCATTAATATCACTTAATGTCAATGGACTCAACTCACCTATAAAAAGGCACAGGCTAAGAGATTGGATACGAAAACAGGATCCAACATTCTGCTGTTTACAAGAAACACACCTCAACCACAAAGACGGGCACCTACTCAGAGTAAAGGGATGGGAAAAGGTTTATCAAGCAAATGGACCTAAGAAACAAGCAGGTGTAGCCATACTAATTTCTAACAAAGTTGACTTCAAACTTAAATCAATCAGAAAAGATGGAGAGGGACATTTTATACTCATAACAGGAACAATTCATCAGGATGAAGTCTCAATCCTGAATACCTATGCCCCTAATATAAAAGCACCCATGTACACAAAAGAAACATTATTAAAACCCAAGGCTGCCATCAAACCGCACACACTAATAGTAGGAGACTTCAACACTCCTCTCTCTCCAATGGACAGGTCAATCAGACAGAAACCTAACAGAGAAATAAGAGAATTAATGGAGGTAATGAATCAAATGGACTTAACAGACATCTATAGAATATTCCACCCAAATAGGAAAGAATATACCTTATTCTCTGCAACTCATGGAACCATCTCGAAAATTGACCACATACTCGGTAACAAAGCAAACTTCCACAGTTACAAAAGAATATCCATAACCTCCTGTGTCTTATCAGATCACCATGGATTAAAGTTAGAATTCAACAACTATACTACTCACAGAAAGCCTACAAACTCATGGAAACTGAACAGTCAACTACTGAACCACACCTGGATCAAGGAAGAAATAAAGAAAGAAATTAGTCTTCCTTGAATTCAATGAAAATAAAGAAACAACACACTCAAACTTATGGGACACTATGAAAGCAGTCCTGAGAGGAAAGTTCATAGCACTAAGTGCCCACTTAAAGAAAATAGAGAAAGCACACATTGGAGACTTAACAGCCCACCTGAAAGCTCTAGAAAAAAAAAGAAGCAGACTCACCTAGGAGGAGTAGAAGACTGGAAATAATCAAACTGAGGGCTGAAATCAACAAAATAGAAACACAGAAACCAATCCAAAGAATCAATGAAACAAAAAGCTGGTTCCTGGAGAAAATCAACAAGATTGATAAACCCCTATCCAAACTAATAAAACGGCAGAGAAAGAATATGCAAATTAATAAGATCAGAAATGAAAAGGGGGACAAAACCACAGACACAGAGGAAATTCAAAGAATCATTAGATCTTACTACAAAAGCCTGTATGCCGCAAAACTGGAAAATGGAAAAGAAATGGACACTTTTTTAGATAAATACCATATACCAAAGTTAAACCAGGACCAGGTGAACAACCTAAATAGACCTGTTAGTCGTGAAGAATTAGAAGCTGTTATCAAAAACCTCCCTACCAAAAAAAGCCCAGGACCTGATGGTTTCAATGCGGAATTCTACCAGAACTTCCAAGAAGAGTTAATACCTATACTCCTTAATGTATTTCACAATATAGAAACAGAAGAGTCATTGCCAAATTCCTTTTATGAAGCTACAATCACTCTGATACCAAAACCACACAAAGACTCAACCAAGAAAGAGAATTACAGGCCAATCTCACTCATGAACATCGACGCAAAAATCCTCAACAAAATACTGGCAAACCGAATCCAAGAACACATTAGAAAAATTATACATTATGATCAAGTAGGCTTCATTCCAGAGATTCAGGGCTGGTTCAACATACAAAAATCTATTAATGTATTCCACCATATAAATAAACTGAAAGAAAAAAAAACATATGATCATTTCATTAGATGCTGAAAAAGCTTTTGACAAAATTCAACATCCCTTTATGATAAAAGTCTTGGAGAGATTAGGGATACAAGGGTCATACCTAAATATAATAAAAGCTATTTACAGCAAACCAACAGCTAACATCAAATTAAACTCAAAGCCATCCCACTAAAATCAGGAACACGACAAAGCTGTCCACTCTCCATACCTCTTCAATATCATGCTTGAAGTTCTAGCAATAGCAATAAGAAACATAAGGGGATCCAGCGGATTCGAATTGGAAAGGAAGAAGTTAAACTTTCATTATTTGCAGATGATGTGATAGTGTACAGAAGCAACCCCCAAAAACTCCACCAAAGAACTCCTACAGCTGATAAACTCCTTTAGTAATGTGGCAGGATACAAGATCAACTCCAAAAAAATCAGTCACCCTCCTATACACAAAGGATATGGAAGCAGAGAGGGAAATCAGATAAGCATCACCTTTCACGATAGCCACAAAACAGCATAAAATATCTTGGGGTAACTCTAACCAAGGAAGTGAAAGATCTCTTTGACAAGAACTTTAAGGCATTGAAGAGGATATCAGAAAATGGAAGGATCTCCCTTGCTCTTGGATTGGGAGGATCAACATAGTAAAAATGGCAATTCTACCAAAGGCAATTTATAGATTCAATGCAATCCCCATCAAGGTCCCATCAAAATTCTTCACAGATCTTGCGAGGACAATAATCAACTTTATATGGAAAAACAAAAAAAAACCCAGCATAGCCAAAACAATCTTATACAATAAAGGATCTTCTGGAGGCATTACCATCCCTGACTTCAAACTCTATTACAGAGCTATAGTAATGAAAACAGTGTGGTATTGGCATAAAAACCGAGAAGTTGACCAATGGAATCGTATTGAAGACCCGGATTTTAACCCACAAACCTATGAACACCTGATTTTCGATAAAGGAGCTAAAAGTATACAATGGAAGAAAGAAAGCATCTTCAACAAATGGTGCTGGCACAACTGGGTGTCAACCTTTAGAAGAATGAAAATAGACCCATATCTATCACCATGCACAAAACTCAAGTCCAAATGGATCAAAGACCTCAATATAAATCTGAACACACTGAACCTGATAGAAGAAAAAGTGGGAAGTATCGTACAACAGATGGGCATAGGAGATCGCTTCCTATGTATAACCCCAGCAGCACAGACATTTAGGGCAACATTGAATAAATGGGACCTACTGAAACTGAGAATCTTCTGCAAAGTAAAGGACACTGTCACTAAGACAAAAAGGCAACCCACTGACTGGGAGAAGATCTTCCCCAACCCCGCAACTGACAAAGATCTGATCTCCAAAATATATAGAGAACTCAAGAAACTAGACTTTAAAATGCTAATTAACCCAATTAAAAAATGGTGCACTGATCTGAACAGAGAATTCTCAAAAGAAGAAGTTCAAATGGCCAAAAGACACTTAAGGTCATGCTCAACCTCCTTAGCGATCAGGGAAATGCAAATCAAAACAACTTTGAGATATCATCTTACACCTGTCAGAATGGCTAAAATCAAAAACACCAATGATAGCCTTTGCTGGAGAGGTTGTGGAGAAAGGGGTATACTCATCCATTGCTGGTGGGAATGCAAACCTGTGCAACCACTCTGGAAAGCAGTGTGGCAGTTTCTCAGGAATTTCGGGATCAACCTACCCCTGGACCCAGCAATGCCACTCTTGGGAATATACCCAAGAGATGCCTGATCATATGACAAGGACATTTGTTCAACTATGATCATAACAGCATTATTTGCAATAGCCAGAACCTGAAAACAACCTAGATATCCTTCAATGGAAGAATGGATGAAGAAAGTGTGGAATATATACACATTAGAATACTAATCAGCGGTAAAAAACAATGACTTCTCGAATTTTGCATGCAAATGGATGGAAATAGAAAACACTATTCTGAGTGAGGTAACCCAGACCCAAAAAGATGAACATGGGATGTACTCACTCATAATTGGTTTCTAGAGATAAATAAAGAACCTTCATCTGGCGATGGATGGAGATAGAGACAGAGACCCACACTGGAGCACCGGACTGAGCCCCCTATGTCCCAACGAGGAGCAGAAGGAGGGAGAATATGAGCAAAGAAATTAGGACCACGAAGGGTACACCCACCCACGGAGACAGTGGGGCTGATCTATTGGGAGCTCACCAAGGCCAGCTGGACTGTTACTGAAAAAGCATGGGATAAAACCGGACTCTCTGAATATGGCAGACAATGAGGGCTGCTAAGAAGCCAAGGAGAATGGCACTGGGTTTTGATCCTACTTCATGTTCTGCTTTGTGGGAGCCTAGCCAGTTTGGATGTTCACCTTCCTAGACCAGGATGGATGGGGGAGGACTTTGGACTTTCCATAGGGCAGGGAACCCTGACTGCTCTTCAGACTGGAGAGGGAGGGAGAGAGGAGTGGGGGAGGGGGAGAAGAGTGGGAGGAGGGGAGGGAAATGGGAGGCGGAGAGGAGGCGGAAATTTTTCTTCAATAAAAAAATTTTAAAAAAAAAAGGAAAATCGGATGATGGGATAGTAGATTGTTTTGTGAGTTATTATTTATAGACAATTACATTGGTAGAGATTTTTGTATGTTGATACAAAGTTAAATAATATTGAATATTGTATGCATGCTTCTACCTCTGTTTAAAACATTTTTTATATATTTACAATATGGCAGTGTACATTTCTACCTCTGATGAAGATACTTACACATTGTTTACAATTGGAGGTCATTGTCTTCATTTATTGTACAGTTGTTTATTGTCTTAGTCTTTAAGTTATATAGGTTTTAAGAATTATAGATCAATAGTCATCTATGTTTATCTTACTTATAGTAGACTAATCAGGTTCTTTAGATACATAGAGATGATATTCTGCATGGATAGATAATCTTCAACCACTTCAAAGAACTGTAGAAAATGGCATTTAAATAATTTAGAGTTCTGTTGACGTGAGACATAATTGCTCCTGGCAGCACTGATCTATTTACAAGAGAATGTTGAGCACCAAAGACGTTCCACATGGAGCTTGTTTTCTTCTTGGCAGAGCTGGCATTTGGGCAAAGAAATGCCCATACCTCAACCACTGACTAAGATACATAGTATCCGTAAATGGGTAAAACAGGACTGTCAAATCCTGCAAATATGGGGTAAGAAAGTTTTGAAAAGTTTTTTGCCTTTGAAAATGGTCTGTCAGTCATTTTAGTCCTTAGCCAAAGTTGGTTGCTTCAACGTTGCAAATGAGACTTTGGGTGATTGCCCAGGTAGCTAGTTGTCTCTTTCATTTGTTGCACATTTTGGAAGTTGCTTGATTGTACTTCCTGCTTATTCAAGTAATATTTTTTCCATTTTCTGATCTTCGATGGGTTGAAGATTAGATAGTTATAGTTACCTTCCTCATGGTTTAGCCAAGCTTAATTCTGATGCAAGATTTAGACTCCTTGAAATAGAATGTTTAGTAAAACTTTTGTTATGTGTTCCTTGCTTAATATTGCTTATATTGTCTATAATTTTATATTTGGTATCTGTTCCTATTGTATATAGTTGTATTGGGTTTAGACCGATCTTATTTAGACAAAAGGGGGAAGTGATGAGGGAAGCTCTGTTAACCAATCGCCCACATTTAAGAAGTGGAACCTAGTTAAAGCATGGCTACCTGGAGCTCAGGAAGAAAAACTGGAATGGACCAGGTGCATGCTCTCTCTGGGTGATCCCCATGGGAGACAGCAGAATTTGGACTTCCCATTCTTGTGAGTTTCCTCTTATAACAATTAAAAATATAATTGTTTATATATAAGCTGGCCTGGTTATTTCCCAAATTGAGTGAAAAGGTACAATCATCCATAGTCCAAATAGGATTTTTAGCCAAGTTGTTCCAAGACATCTAGCCAGATCTAGTCCATTTAACCCTAGCTGTTTTTGTCAACCTGATGTGGGAACATATCATGACAAGAATTTTTCATCACAACAGACTGGTTGTTCCTAGTTAGAAAGTCTTGTCACCCTAAACCCCATCAAACATATTTCTGCAGTACACAAAATTCCCCTTGGAGATTATTTCTTATCAGGTGCCACTAGGCCTGTGCAGGCTGAGGAATGGCCCTCTTGACTCCTGGGTAGGGCAGCCGTTCAATATGCCATAATGTCTTCTTGTTTTCTTCCCTCCCTTGAAATGGGTGACTTACATTTGCTGGAAGAATGCCAATACCTGATTCCTCCTGTGCTTCTTTTCTGGTGAGATGGGTAGCTTATCCTTAGAAACCTACTCCCTATCACTCCAGCAACTTCTACTTTATATTTGAGATAGAGATTGCCTGGAAATAAATTGTGAGCATAAGGTGGTGTGGTGTAAGCAAGCTGTACAGAAGGCCCTTCTCCTATCATCACTGTGCCCAATGACTATCCAGCCAAGACCTTCCATAGGGCCAGCCATGGGAACTTGGTACTCCCACCTCCAGAATCCTGGCTTCCTCTGCCAACCTCTCATTTCCTGGACCAAAGTCCTTCTTACTGTATCTATTATGTAGAGTATGTAGCCAGAAGTCTATGCATTCATTCAAACCATAATACTCCATCATACCTTTTCTGTCCTGAGCTGTGATGCATGATTTCTCCCATTCAAGACTGTGATACATGGAAGTAATTGAATATATTCTCCTATTCTCCTCCTTGATTTTGCCTCAGGAAATCATGTACATTTAGATCAAACTTTGAGAAAATCCTAGAGAAAAAAAGCTATGTTTAGATACCTGTTTGTGATTGGTCTGTAATCCATGATAGAGTGAAACCCCAGGCAATAAAATTAATACTAAAAAGTAATAGAGTAAAAAAATAATAAGCCACATAAAGATGGAAAATATACAGAGAGTCTGGATTATGTATATTATTGTGTTTTCTTTGAATTTTTTGACTGCGAAGAAGCTAAATAGCCAACATATATACTTTAAAGGGTATCTTGATTTCAGAATGTGGGTTTAAGGATATGTTGCTTTGGAAAAGACATTCTTCTTTTGTTCCCACAGAGGATAAGATACTTCGTATCCATTCTTTTAGCCTGTGTCTTTTTATAGGTGAATCGAGTCCATTGATATTAAGCAATATTAATGACCAGTGGTTGTTAACTCTGGTTATCTTTCGGTAGTATTGTTTGTGTGTTTCCCTTCTTTGGGTTATGCTGGTGGGGAGCTAACAGATGTCTGTGTTGTTATGGGTGTAGTTAGCTTCCTTAGGTTGAGGTTTTCCTTCTGGTACTTTCAATATGGCTGGGTTTGTGGATACGTATTGTTTAAATCTGTTTTTGTCATTGAATATCTTGTTTTCTCCATCACTGGTGAATGAAAGCTTTTCTGGGTATAGTAGTCTGGGCTTACATCCATGGTCTCTTAGTGTCTGCAGCACATCTATCCAGGACCTGCTGACTTTCATGGTTTCATTGAGAAGTCAGGTGTAATTCTGATAGGTTTCCTTTTATATGTTACTTTACCCTTTTCCTTTGCAGCTCTTAATATTCTTTCTTTGTTTAGTATGTTTTGTGTTTTGATTATTATAT